>JAPDSC010026562.1:55329-103172 GCA_026290005.1 Latrodectus geometricus
TTTTTTTTCATTTAAAAGAAAAACATTGCTTGAAATGATGAATAAATGATACAATAACGCATTGTCTTCTCAAATTTTCACTGGTGAAAATTTGTGAAAGTTGCTTTAAAGGAATTTTCGGAATGATTTTGAGTTATTATCGATAAAAAATAATGCGAAATTAGTAACGTTTAGTATATGTGTAACATGTGTAAACCACAACATAATATTTAAGTTCACAATATAATAATCGCACACAGACGATTGTATACAAAAGCTAAGTTTGTGATGATAGTTATCTCGAGTGCTTAAGTTCCATTGAAGCTTAAAATTTTAAAAATGTGTGTGTTTGAAAAAAGAATTCTCCCAGTGCATGACAAAAGCATTTTATTTTTTAACTGTTGCATATGATAAATAATAGAATGTAATTCTTTGCCTTGCAATGTACTGTTCGTTGATGCATACAATATGCGATTAGAATGTGCTCTAATCGAACTTCGAACATTAAGAGAAGTATTATTTCCATATTCTTAAACATGAAATTGTTAGTAGAAACAATTTCTGGTTGAGTTTTGAAAAACTAGTTGAGTTAAGTAATCTTATATTCGTTTTTACTTTACTTTAAACCATTTTATTTTTTGAAAATTTCAAATTTTGTGCTTGTAAGAAATAAAGAATATTTCAAGAGATGAATTTGTTTCGAGTAATAATCGAATAAAAATGATATAAGCAGTTTTTTAAACAAGAAGCATGCATTTCCTTGTCAAATTACATAATTGCAAATATTTTGTATCCCATTTTCCATAAATATTACTTCAAATGTTAAACTAATTGAGAATAAAAAGCAAAATATATGAACAGAATTTTTACACTCATAAAACAGAAAACTTACCAGGTTCCACTTCATTTGCGGATTCTATTTGTAGTCCATACTTGTATCTGTAACCATCCCCACAACTATGCATATTTATTTGACTGTAGATAGCAACCTCTGTCTTATTATTTTCCTCAACAATGCAAGACATCCAGTGAGTCTGAGAAGGAGGAATGGATGTTGGAATAGCTGGACATTCTTCTTCTTCAGTTAATTTAAATTTGAGACTGCAGTCTGACGTGGTTGAATCCCCTCCTACTAAATAAAGTAGCAATATTTGTGCTTCTAAATTTAATAAAATTTATGGAAATTTAAAATATTAAATTGATTTCTCTCATGAGAATTAGTAAATATAATTGATGGTTATTATATTTAACAAACGTAACAATTTTATAGATTTTAGAAATCCGTACTATTGTAAAGAATGAAATTATACTCAGGAGATATAGAGTGAAAATTATTTTCCCAGAGAATCTATAAGGTTAAAATTTATTTCAAAAAGTTCGGAAAAGTGTAATTTTCATGATGTAACCAATAAGAAATTATTGCTAAAGAACAGAGTTCTTAAACTTAGTTTCCAAGTGAATACTAAATTATGTGTAAATTGGCATAATTTTATTTAAGGCTATTCAAAATTTCAACACATTGAACTACAAAGAGTCTAACCATCACTCAGGACTGAAAGATGAACGATATTTGAAAATCTATAGCCTTTTCTCTTTTCAAGGAATTTCTTTTATGTAGACGTGTTTTATTGGAAACCAAAGGTCTTAATCTATATTTCGTAACAGAGGAAACTCGGAAATCTCGAAAGCATTCATCACAATATAGGTGTGCAGAAATAATATTTGATAACATTTTTACTTATTTAAGAACAATTAAGGTCTAATTTAAAACCAAAAATGCACAATATTACTACTAAGTGATGGAAATCTGAAAAATCTTTAAGGGATTCAATTGCGTTTAGCCATATTTTACATGCGTCTTTCTCTGCAGTTCAATTAAACATATGGAAACGGCAGTGTTCTCTTTATTATTAGAATACAATCAATGTACATTTTTGTGTTAAGAACACTTAGTAATTATATTTAACTTCATTTGTTTACAGTTATTCTTAATGAAAAGTAAACATTTCCATCACATTATGAGTTACTTCATATTTATTACCCATGTTTTTTATGATTTAGCTGTATTGCTATTAGCTATTTGTAGAATTGTGAATTTTATGAACTAAGTTTTGATATTCTGATCCAAATTTTATAACATTTTACTAAAAGAAACGAATAAAGTTGTATTGAAAAAGTAATAAGTAATTTAAATGTTTAAAGCATACCAACAAGTTCTCTGCGTCGTGACCTCCTGGACTTGTAAGTGTGTTTGCAGCTGGACCAAGGACCCCATGTCGTTAGTACACATTCTGCAGAACATGTCACTTCGCAAGACCTCAAAGCAGATGGTACACTTTCTTGCATATCAGATAAACAATTATAAGGTTCCACCTCACGATCATTTGCATCCAGGCAACTGACATCTAAAAAGATGGTTGATAAACAATCATTCAATAATATTTCCTCACAAATGATTTCTTACGCTACACTTAACATCCCATAAACTGCACAATATCAATGAAATGGTAAAATAAAATGGTAGTATGCTAAAACATATTCAATATATTTTCTGGAGAAAAATGCTTTCCTTATTGTTTAAAGTGTCATTTAATTTCTGAAATTGATTATTATTAAAGTATTTGAAAAAATAGGTATTTCTTATGTATAAATTTTGTCTATATTTTAATGATTTGTTTATCGAGATAAGCTTCGTATGATGTTGCACACTATAAATATTATATTTATGTACAAAAATTTTTAATTTTAGTAACAAAAAACATATTATTTTAGTATTTTTATTTATTTGAAACAGTGTTATCAAAATTCCCACATAATTCAAGCTTAAAACATAATATAAAAACAATTCATGTGGGTTACAAGTTCTGTGACATAAAAAATAAATTTGAAGATGTCGATTCTTTGGATAAAATGCGAACATTCGTTATGGTATCATTAACAAAACAACCGCTATCTTCTGCACATCACATTGGCTATACGAATATAAATCAAACTGCTTATAAACCGATTCAACTCAGTAATCTCAGATTTGATCAATGAATAACAAACGAAATCGATTTTTACAAATTGGAATCACTTAGCTCCAAGCAACGAATAGCATAATGAGGTAGTTAATTCTCAATATCACTAAATAATAAATAATAAGCCCCACATCAGACGATGTGGGACTTAACTTTGCTATTTACAACGGAAAACTATGATACAGTAATTATGGTATTTGTGTGTAGTAAAAAGAGAAGTATAGACTGGTATCAACTACGTTGAGGAACGTTAAAACTAAAGAACAATATCAAATAATTTAAATTTTCCAATTCAGAAATTTAGTTTTGTAATGTAATATTTTATTTTATAAAATTTTATTAATTATGAAATTGATTATATTTATTTTATCATATATATTTTGATTATATTTTGGTAATTTTATATGTCGTCGGTCTTCGATAGTTCAAAAGTTACCTTCTTGCTACGAAAACATTTTTGAAATACAAACAAAAAAAACACTTCCTTTTATTATTACGGATTTCACAAATATAGTATTGGCATTATCTTATCAATGATAATATTTTTAAATCGTATAAGAAATGATTATTATTTTTTTGATGAATTCAAAAGGCAACATTTTTTAAATCCAAAACCCTCTGTCTCAGAATACATATATCGCAAATTCTCTTATTCAAGAAAGAGAAAACATATTCAATACCACAACAAATTTAAATTCCAATGCCTCAAACAAATGTACTTACATTCAGACTACCACGGAATGCGTTCTGTGACAAATGATCCAGAGGCGATAAAATTTTGAAGCTCTATTACGGAAATGGAAGCCAACAGAAAAATACAGACAAAAGGCGAGTCGAATAAAGAGAATCTGAATTTTCCTCAAAAAATAATGCGACGATGGAGAAAGCGTTCCTCATCAACACATTGTGCGATTATTGGTGAAAACATCAGATAAAAAAATGAACCGTTATTTTGTAAACTTATCTTTATTATTCTAGCCATAAAATGGTCTTAGTTTGAGATTTTAGAAGCTTTATTCTTATAAAAAAATAAATATAATGACCGTATATTTTTCAGTTATAGGATGTATGATTCAGAGCATACTGCATACAAATCGACGCAGAATGTTTCAAAAGCTAGATACCATGACCTATTTTTTTAAAGAAATATTTAATTATTAATTCATATGTAGTTTTTTAGCTTTATATATTATAATAAAAAATTTCAATGAAAAATCTCTCTTAAATTTAACTAAATTTAAATGTGAACCAATGAATATAAACATGTTTTCTCAAATCTAATTATAAGAGGAAATAAGTTTTAAATTTAATGCAATGTAATTAAATGACAATATTATTTTAAATTATTTTTTTAAAATACTGATGAAAACATGACTAATAAAAAATTTTAATATTTTATCGAAATCATTTTGTTTACTATATTGCGTATCAAACATGTGATCTCGCTTTTAAGTTTTGTAGTTGTTGTTTCAAGCCAAAATATCGTAAATTTATTTTTTTGTTAATAACTTTAAAGTGTGTGTAGGAAGTTGTATATTTACCTTCACCGCATCGCATTATCACACATTGTCTTGCAATAAACATCAAACAGTAATGGATAAAATATTTGAAGACTGATTTGGTCCTATCGATAATATTTCTTAATTAAAATCCAATAATATAAATTAGTTAATTAATCAATTTCATTTAAAATTTATTTAAATAGCAACGCCAGACGAAGTTATGAAAACAATAGTTTAAAATGTAAATGGTATTCTGTGTGTGGGATTTCATTGTATTTGACAAAAAGGAAATTCGTTAAATTACTTTTAATTTTAACTAGTATATAAAAACATTTAGTTGACTTATAAAGTCAGTTTTTAAATGTTTAAATTATAAAGAAATATTTTCCGCATTGATAAGAGTGTTGATAAAAATCAGCCAAACTTTTATTAAATTTTATATAACTTGTTTAAGTATTTCAACATTATTCATTAAGTGTCATTTGAGTATTATTTAATTTATTTTATTTTATTTAATATCCTCTAAAAGTGAAGAAATAGGCAAGATAATCATATGTTAAATTAAAATTTTCTAATTTCTTATCACAAAAGTTTTTATTCACTATATTTTGCTTTAAAACAACATTTATATTAGCTGTAGAAATTTAATAATTAGAATTTCGCTTTTGTACCTGATTAAGTCCGGGTAAAATTCCAGGTGTTGAAGACATATTTCGATCAGTAGTTCTACAGTTGTGATCAAGTTTATGATTTTCCTCGAGGTATTTCATAGTTTCAGCACACAAATACTGCTTATTAATAATTCTCTTTAAGAGCTTTGATGCTTTATTCAATTGAAAATTTTATGAATATAATTTATTTAGTTGCACAAATTATTCTTTAGAGTGATATATAAATACAAATGATAATGATCATCGTTACTTTTGCTCATTATCAGAATAAAGTTTAAGATAAGCTTAATTAAAATTAAAAAGCGTGAAACAAATGAAATAAATCTGCAAGTCTCAAGCCTTATTATATGTATTTTAAACTTTGTTAATGATTATTAATGTGAATAGAATTTTTCTAAAAATTAAAAGATAGCAAATATGACTAAAAAATATTTAAAGCTAACTTCACTGTTACTTAATTTCTAGAAAGTTTATGTAATGAATACTATACTATGAAAGTGATATCCTGATTTATAGATAAAATTATCTGAATTGAATATTTAAAAATATTCTCATATAACTATTCTATTTTTGCACAGGAATTATATTACATGCTCTTAAGCTAATTTCATAATTTTATCTTTTTCTAGATATTTTTATACTTTGCAACTATTGATATGACAATTTATAAAAGAGCATGGTCCAAAGGCGACACCATTTTTGAATTTTCGTTAAAGATCAAAATTTTCAAGCGCCAGGATATTCAAGGTATCAATAAATATTAAAAGGTGGATGCTATAATTTTCCGCTGAAAAAAAATGCCAAACAGCGTAATTGCCGTGTTGATTGCTCTGCAAGAAGAATTAAGTTCAGTTTCAACAAGAGAATATTATTACTGAATATAAAAGATAAGAAATTACTTATGAATGGCTGAAGATTTACACATACATACCAAAATAATTCACCCACACACATCAGAGAAAATGATTGAGTGAAGATGTTGACATTTGTTTAAAAATTCACAGAGTAAATGTATTCTAAATCTGTTAAGATAAATTGTAAGCTTTCAAAATGAGTAAATTAAACGTTATCAGGATATAATACAATACATCTGTTTTCATAATTCCATAAAAAAAATTCTTATTTAGAGAAAATTAGTAATTTTACTATTATTTAATCACTTCACACATACAAATATACAATTCCTGAAAAATATTGATCAGAATATTTAACCTAAAAGATCCTCATATCTAAAATAAATTAGCATTTGGGGATTTATTTTAAGCTCTGTTTTAATTCCTCTACATATATTTCATAGTAAAATTCAAATCAATCTATGGTGTTTAATCTGAAAGAACGCAACTGAAATTGTATTCAAATTATGAATAATTCGTTATGAAAATGAGAAGCACTATTTAATGATGATAAAGATAAACTTACTTCTCACTTGGAATCCCATGCCACAGTGCTGTTTTTCGACTGGTAGCAGACAATCACTCCACGTACTAGTATTCCATCGATAAAATCTTGATGAAAATCCAGTTCTCTGCTTCAAGCAGTACGATTTTAGTGCTTCTGAGCAAGGTCGTGCTTCAACTAGCGCCTGTGGACATGACTTTCCACCATGCTTTGGAAATTGTATAATCAAACGATGTTTATACTGCACTTCATCTGGAAAATATTGTTTCAAATTCAATCTACTTTGCGAAAATTATAAATTTATATTAAAAATGCTTAATTAGAAAAGAAAAACCTTTCGTTTTATTCTATTAGTAATTTAATAAATTAATTCTTTTCGAAATGTATTGTGTAAAAAGAAGAAATCAAACATAGTAAAAACTTTATAAGCTAACTCGATGAAAAAACATGGTAAAAAACTATATAAAATATAACTAAAATATTCTAATAGAAGTATTAAAAATTCATATACAAAAGATACCTGAAAATTTCATGGGTATAGATGAGATGATATTATATTAAAATGTGTTTATACCTATTAATTCTACAAAATATAATAAAATAAAAGGTATAAATACAACTGTATAAAAATTAATTATATCTAGATGAAATCCTTTTATAGGAATTAATGTTTGTAACATTTCTTCATAATTTCAATTGAAATATACTTTTTAAAATATTAAATAGCATACTATTGAAAAATACCTTTAAAATGCAAAGAACAGGAATATCTTTCAAAATTAAACTATGTTTGCAAATGCAACTATATTAAAAATGTAAGGTGTTCACAAACTTAAATACTAGTTATTAAAATTCGAATACGTTTCCCAACAGTAAGAAATAAAAAAAATCTCCTTTTTTGTTTATTTTATCTGGTGTAGGAAAATAACAATAAAAATATTTGAAAGCTTTCTGCCTTTGTAAAGTCTACTTGAGATAACATTTTGTTCTGACAGTTTGAAGTTGTTTTAATAAGCTAATGAGCAAAAGGAGTTTTAGAAACAATGTCGTTTTTGCATTACAGAATAAAATTAAGCAACTACTTATCTGACTATTTCTGAATAAAATTTGCAAGTAAATTACATAGCTTAGTTTTTGAAACTTCAAGGTTTTAATTAGGGGAATTTTTTATACTACAAAGGTTTCAAAATAAAGCAATGTAGGAATTTTAAATTTCTACAAACTTTTAAACACACTGTTGCAAATTTTGACAAATGTGATTTGTTTTTACGAATGAACAATGAAAATAGTAAAATTTTTCACCCAACGTTATTATTGCCAATTAGAAGTGCAGAAATGATATCAATAAAAATCTATCATTCATCAACTAAAATAAAGTTTTATATATTGATATTTATCGTTATATTTTATAGAATTGCTGATAAAACCACAATATTTTGTAAAAAAAATTTAAAAGATCTCAGTAAAGATTTAAGTAATTTTAAATTAATTTAAATAAAATGTGAAATTCTGAAGTATGTTTCTGCAGTTACTTTTTTGTAAAGTTGAGATGTATTATCTGTTCTGAAGATTTCTGAAATATCCATTATCATAAGATCTATTAATTATTCTAAAAATATATCACTCTGAAGATTTATTTTGAACTTAAAAATCTGGTATTTGTAACAGTTAACTATTGTGTTTTAATTTCTTATTTTGGTTACTATTTATTTCACAAATTTACAATCAAACTTAATTTGCAGATTGATTAAACTTAATATACATTTTCCCTATTTTCCTAGAATATATATTCTAGCATTATCTAAATCTTAAAATAAAATGCTTAAAAATTAGAATTTGAAACAAAAACATAAATAATGAATATCCTTCATACTTGAAATAATGTCAAATTACATTATGTATAACATGATTGTCATTTACTTTCATTTCTTTGAACATTTGTGCAAAGTGTTTCTAATATTCTGCATTCTTATGGATAAATAAAAGTTCTTTGTATTTTCCATTAATTATTACAAAAGTACGAGGACACCATCGAACTTCCCTGCCTCTAGCTCAAATGGAGTTCAATCAGGTTGGTTGCTTGCTGGAAGGAATGTAAAGCATCACTCCGAAATATTTTCAGTTTCTTAAATATTAAGCTGTCGCTACTTCCAAATTTATTTCTCTATAACATAGGTGCAGGTTTAATAGTATTTGGATTCGCCAACTAAACAATCATAATGACTAATAAAATACAAATCCATTGAAATACAAATTTAACAATTTAAATTACTTAATGTAGATGCAGAAATTTGGAAAATATGAAGTAAATTGAAATGAAGCATTTTTTCAAATAACCACATTCTATTTAATAATTCCTATTTAATAATTTATCTTTTTATTTTTATGATAGTTAATCAGAATTTTATACAAAATTCAAAGTTCAGAATATTGAATTGTCCTTGAT
This sequence comes from Latrodectus geometricus, assembly GCA_026290005.1. Taxonomy (NCBI): domain Eukaryota; kingdom Metazoa; phylum Arthropoda; class Arachnida; order Araneae; family Theridiidae; genus Latrodectus; species Latrodectus geometricus. Next base: position 64,346 of record JAPDSC010026562.1, read on the forward strand.
ATATTGTAAATGGGTAAACTGTATAAAAGATATTTTTTTCAAGTGGAAAAACAAATTAAAGTAAACTTAAATGTGTTTCCTTATTTTTTAATTATGTACAAAAATTTTAATATTATTCCATTATTTTACTCTCAACATGTATATGGTTTGCCTTAATTAATTTTTTAATAAATTAGAGAGTCAATTATTTTTTAACGAAAAACGAATAATGAGCTTAGAAAATTTTTAAAAAAAATTCATAATGATTTTATAGTACTATTAATAAATGGTACAACAACAACAAATAGTATTAATCACACAATGTTAAGTATTGAGTAAATAATACTAAATTAAACACATGATACTGGGCAAAGTAAACTGTTAACAAAAATAAAAAAGGAAGATAAAACATGAAATTTACCCAATTAAAATTTTCTGTCTAAATTGTTAAAGTTTGTATTTCAGGTATCTTAATCTATTTTTTATTCCAATAAAGAAATTTGAGCAGTCAATTATATTGTGTTAAATATATAAATTTTAAAATATAAATGATTTGTAGAAAGAATAACTGATTCAAAAATTCAATATAAATAAAGCTATGTTGTTTAAAGTAGTAAGCGAAACTGGTCTGTTGATGTAAGTTATTTCATTATTAAAACTGTACACACACACAATTAGAAATGTAAGTGACAAATTCATTGAAACAAATCTTTATTATAAACATAGACAACAATTTTCACCTATCTCATATGAAGGCAATCGAAGAAATACATAGCCGTTTACGGAAATATGAATGCACAAAGATGCTTTTAATTTGCAAGCAGAAATTGATTTACCCTAAAATTATTCTTTGTTTATTTTAAGACAACTTCCCCATTTCATTTTAAAATATATTTTCTAACAGAGATCCATGACGGAGAAGTATGTATATGGCTAAGGGCTTATGAAGAAATGCAGTTATTTTTCCATTAAATGTCTATACACCACAGATGATTGAATTTAATGATCTATCATGACTACCACCAAAAAATATGATAGCAAGATATTCTGCTTAACAAATGTTACTGCTTCATAAATAATATAGATTTATTTTGTAAATAATTTTTAAACAACTTGATGATAAAATAAGACACAATAGCATGTTTTAGGTTCTAATTACAAGTCATAAAATATTTCATACTTGTTTCACAATCAGCTTTGCATGGGGTCCAGTCTGTGAAATTGCTGACGACGCAATCAACTGGACACGGATATCTGCATTCTCTTTTACTTGCTGGCTTAGGAAGCAACTTGCATCTAGTAAAAATACATATACACAATTTATCATAGTAATTAGATCAAAATGATGAATAAATCAAAATGTTGACAAAAGATATAAGTTAATAAATATACGAGACGGAAATTCATGAATTAATTTTCAAGGAAAATTTTTAGATACAAACTAAGGGATTCAATTTCAAAAACATAATAGAAAAATGGATATTTATTACATTTAATATAAATCATAAACTCTATTTACAAATGAAGAAAAGTACTTTAAGTATTTTAAATTTGTAATATGTCTATTTGGTAAAATGGGTATAAGTATACTGAAATAAATATACTTATGAGGAGGATAAATATATCTAGCAGAAATTTTATTATATACACTACTGGCCATTAAAATTGCTACACCAAGAAGGCGACAAGCTACAGACGTGAAATTTATACGAAAGGAAGAAGGTGTTGTGATATGCAAATGATTAGCTTTTCAGCGCTTTCAGACAAAACAGGCGCAAGTAGCGACACCTACATTGTGTTTAAATGAGGAAATTGTTCAGCCGGTTCCTCATACACAAATTGCTTTTGAACGTTGTTGCCTGGTGAAAAGTCGTTGTGATGCTTCGTGTAAGAAGAAGAAATGCGTACCAGCACGTTTCTGACTTTGATAAAGGTCGAATTGTAGCGTACTGGGATTGCGGTTTATCTTATCGCAGTATTGCTGCTCGCGTTGGTCGAGATCCAATGACTGTTAGCAGAATATGGAATCGATGGATTCAGGACGGTAATACGGAACGCCATGCGGGATCTCAACGGCCACCTATCACTGAGAGCCGAGAAGACAGGCATATTATCCGCATGGCCATAATGGATCGTGCAACCACGTCACGAGCCGTGAGTCAAGAAACGGGGTCGTTTGGAAGGCAACAAGTGTTTGCACGAACAGTTCGAAGACGTTTGCAGCAGCATGGACTCTCAGCTCGGAGACCATGGCTGCGGCTTCCCTTGGCGCTGCGTCATAGACAAGAGCGTCTTCAATGGTGTGATCAACGATGAACCTGGGCACACGAATGGCGAGACGTCATCTTTTCAGATGAATCCAGGTTTTGTGTACAGCATCATGATGGTCGCATCCGTGTTTGGCGGCATCGTGATGAACGCACACTGCCAGCGTGCATTCGTCATCGTCATACTGGCCCATCCCTGGCGTGATGGTATGGGGTGCCATTGGATACACGTTTCGGTCACCTCTTGTTCGCATTGACGGTGCTTTGAACAGTGCACGTTACATTTCTGGTGTGTTACGAACCGTGGCTCTACCCTTTATTCGAGCCCTGCGTTTCAGCAGGATAATGTCCAACCGCATGTTGCCGGTACTGTACGGACCTTCCTTGATACGGAACATGTTCGGCTATTGCTCTGGCCAGCACGTTCTCCAGATCTTTCACCAATAGAAAACGTCTGGTCAAGGTTGCCGAGTGATTGGCTCTTGACCAAACGCCAGTCACTACGGTTGATGAACTGTGGCATCGTGTTGAAGCCGCATGGGCATCTGTACCTGTAGATGCAATCCAATCTCTGTTTGACTCAATGCCCAGGCGTATAACTGCTGTTATTACTGCCAGGGGTGGTTGTTCTGGGTACTGATTTCTCAGGATCTATCCAGCCAAATTTTTTGAAAATATAATCAAACGTTATTTAACTTGAATTGAAATTGAATTTTAAGAGCTTTAATTGATTACTTTAAATTACTTTAAATTGAATTGAATTTTAAGAACCAAAAAGAAAAGAGAACAAAGTACACAATTTATTTCTGTGAATTATATTTCGATATTAAAATTTATTAACCGAAAATTTATAATAATAAATATTTTTCTATCATTTTTGATGAGAATATAAAATATATCTGATGTGTAATTCATTTTAAAATTGAATCCTGAAATATCTAAGAAACAGAAAGGATAAAATGAATTTAATAGACATCACGAACAGATGGATGAGAAAATATATTAAGTACTTTTTTTAAATTTATTAACCCAGTGTTTCTCAACCTTTTAGTATTCACGGCCCAATTTTCAGTCATAATTTTCATCGCGCCCCCCTTCCCACCGCATACAATAATGTACAATAATAATGTATTTTGAGTATTTTGTATAAACCTGCACTACAACCTTAATTTTAAACTTTACAAATTACCAACAATACCGAAATTTATTGACATTTTGCAACACCGATCCTCAGCATTGAAAAACACAAGAATCCTATGCTTTTTTATTGCTCTTGCGTCCCGCCATGTCGGGCATTCTCACGGTTTCGCGAGAAGTTTCTATTTGCCTGTCAGCAAAAAATTAGGCTAGGAGCGTGCACAGATGTAAACAAATGTTTTCTCATAGGGAGAAGGAGAAAGTTCTATGCGCAAATTTCAATTCCAGACAATCTCATCCGAATCGATCCTTCTATCGCTATTGAATCTATTCTGAATGTGTATATTATATATATTTTCGTGTAATTGCAATTCACCGTATTAAATATTCACGGCAGCAGACTTATTCAGAATCATGGATAAATTTTTAAGCGGGCGTAAGCGAGCATTAGACGATAGACAAGCATCAACAAGTACACAGATGAGCGTGTTTCGAAAATTAAATCGAGAAAATATTCTCAAGAATACTTAAATTTTGGGTTCACTAGTACTGAAGTAAATGAAGAAGAAAGGCCCCTGTGTATCATTTGCTCACAAATGTTGGTGGCAGACAGCATGAAACCTAATAAACTTAAATGACATTTGGAAACGCTTCATAGTGAGTACGTAAACAAATCCAGAGAATTCTTCGAATTAAAATTAAAATCATATGAAAAGCAAAAATCATTGTTTAAAAAAACTTTGTCTTGAATGATAAAACTTTAATTGTCTCTAACAAAGTTTCATATAAAATAGCCAGATGTAAAAAGCCTCACACCATTTTGTCAGTAGTAGAAGAATTACTTTTCTGCAAACCAATAGAACTCGAAGTAACAGCACTCGCTTTATTTGCTATCTTAAATGATTTTATGAACGAGGCAAACAGAGAATGGAAAAATTGCGTCGGAATATGCACGGATGGTGCTCGTTCTAAGTCAGGAATATTCCAAATTATTCAAGCACTTGTGAAACAAAAATCGCGACAGTGCGTCTGGACACATTGCATGATCCACAGAGAAGCTTTTGTTTCCAAAGAAATGAGTCCTGGTTTGAATATTGTGTTAACTACGGTTGTAACCGTAGTAAATTATATAAAAAGGTAAAAAGGCACTTTGTAAAGACATGGGTGCAGTACGTTTAGCGTTACTATTTTATTGCGAAGCAAAATGGTTATCACGAGGGAAATTTTTGCAACGTGTTTATGAATTATGAGAAGAAATAGCTGTTTTCCTACAAGAGGAAAACAGACCGGAAGCTGAGAATTTTCGCGATAGTTTATTTGTGTTGAAATTGAGCTACACGGTCAACATATTTGAGAAATTAAATAACTTGAATCTTCAACTGCAAGGAGCAAATACACATATATTGGATACGAGTGTTAATGCTTTTTGTAGGAAATTGGAATTGTGGAGCAGAAATTTAAAGCAAGAAAATTTAACAATGTTTGCAAATTTGAATGGTTATTTTAAAACTTACAAGGCTGAAGAACAATATGTAAAAGTTGTTATGGTAATCATTGAAAATCATTTATCAATGTTAGCAAAGAATTTTAAAAAGTACTTTCTTGCTGACGACAAACTGATATCAAGTTACAAGTGGGTGAGGGATCCATTTCAAAATTCTCCCGAAGGACTCTCAATCGAAGAGGAAGAAACCTTCATAGACTTCACGGCAAGCGGCGAAACCAAAAGACAATTTAGTAATGAATCACTCTTTGAATTTTGGGCAGGAGTGGATGATGAGTTTTCTGCACTAAAAACAAGGGCATTTCGCATTCTACTATTATTTTCAACATCTGACCTTTAAGAAACTGGATTTTCTGCGGTGGCTTCTTTGAAGACAAAATATAGATCTCAGCTAAATATAGAAAAAGAACTGAGAGTGTCTATTTCTAATATTAAACCCTCCTTCGAAAAACATTGCTTTGAAAGACAGGCCCAAGGAAGTCACTAATAATTATTAAATTTGTTTTTAATTTAGTAAGTTGTTTTAATTTAGTAAATTAATTATTAAATATATCGAAATGTATTTTGTTTTGTATGTGTGTGTGTGTTCTTTCCTTTCAGTCACTTAATCAATTTTTTTAAATAACATTTTCTCTTGGATATGCTCGCGCCCCCCCATTAGTGTGCTCGCGCCCCCCTAGGGGGTCGCGCCCCACAGGTTGAGAATCACTGTATTAACTTATATATTATTTATGTATTGAAAATAAAGAAATTTTTGTTTTTTTCACTTTGTTTAGCAAGAATATACAGAATAAAAAGCAAATATCAATTTTCTATATTATGATGTTATTTTTTTTATCCCAAATGTAAATAAATGATTATATTCAAATAGTTTTATCACTAAATTTTATTACAGGTTATACTAATCTTATAAAAATTTTGGGCCGCTTTTATTCATCAAAATGTCAGTTAAAATTATTATGAAATCAAATAAAAAATTTATGTTTATGTGTATTAGATTTATAAATAAAATAATAAAAATATTATACATATATATTTTAAATGATTAAAGATTTCTAACTATCCATAAAAACAATTATTTTCTTCAGAAGCATACATTTTAATTATTTAGATATATTATGCTTAATATAATTTAATTTTTTCCTTATGATTGTTTTGTACAAGAGGATTTATGTCATAATAGAAAAAAAATGCCGATTGTTTCGAAACGTTTCTAAGAATTAAAAAATCCACAAAACACTAAAAAACAAATGTTGCCTTATACCTCGACCGATGCATAAATTTGGCTCTTCAACATTTTTTCTTTTCTTGATTAGGAAGAATGTTAATTAATAGAAACAAAAACGGAGGAAATTATAAAAAGAAGTTTAAAGCTTTTATTTTTCGAAATTTTACAGTTTATATTTTCTTGAAGCAATCAAGACATCGAACTTTTGTAAATCCGCATTTTTCACAGAGTTCTTTTTTTCTCACATTCGAGACAAGTATCACTTTATTTCCTTCGCAACCTGTTATGAGATTGCATTTTTAGCTGTTTAAACTCCTGCTAGTTTTACATCATTTTTTCGAATCACATTAAATGCTGTACCCTATAGGGTTTCTGTTTATGAAGCTCGCATATTTTCATATATGTTTTAGAATAAAATTTCTTCGACTAAGTTTCACCGTTCCTGCCACTCCTTACATAAACTACAAGCTCTCAAAGAAGAAACATCTAAAACATTTTAAAATGTATGCATAGTCTAACGACGTGTTCCACATTTAGTGGTATATAGGCGTATCATTTTGTTTACTAAATATGATACAGCGTGATGCGAATGGGAGACATATCCCGGTTGTTAGCGAAGACAAATATTTGGCCCTTTCTTGGTATATTGTTAATAACTGATGATTCAATAAAAATTACAAAAATATTATTTCAGATACTGAGACAGTAAGCCAAACGAATAAAAGTCATGCTATTTTGAAATATATAGTTTATTTTATATAGGAAACACAAATTCGTAAACAGCAATTGTGATCATATTAGCGACGTCTGCATTATAGTTTTAAAATATGGAATATTTTAGAAAAATTAAAAGATTTGGTTTAGAGATGTATCGCATAATTAATTTTAATTACCGACTATTAATAATGAACAGATGGTAATAAATATTATCTCTCTTAAGGAATAATGCATGTCATCTATTGTCTTTCTTTTTTATATTCATTTTGGAGCTTATATGCAATTAGGAATATTTTTTATGTACCGAATTTAAACCTTGGTGCATTGCACAAAAATTATTTTATTATAATATTATTTAGCTTTTCTTTGATTCTACTACATTTTTAATGTGATCTAATTATTTTTTCTAATAATATTCCACATATTGATTTAGCGAAGCTTGCTGCGAAGCGAACGAAATTTATAATTGTCTTTTCGCCGGCTGATGGCTGAGTGGTTAGCATTCCTGACCCCCTAGGCTGTTGGTCCCGGGTTCGAATCCCGGTTCAGGCATGGATGTTTTCTTTCTCTTCCTTTCTTTAGGTTTCTTTCTCTAGAGATGATGATGTATGGTTGTGGGTCGACCTGTAAACTGGTTTATGGTGGTGTGACGTAAGTAATGATTCAACCCTCCGTGACTTGGTTCACAGGTGCCCATCGGGTAACACTAAATGAGTAGCAACTCTGGCCTTGTTGTGGCGAAGCCTTGCTTTTTTTTACAATGGCGGGTACTGGGTCAATCATCCACTGACCACCATTGGAAAAAATAATAATTGTCTGTTTCGAGGAATTTATTAAACTTTGCGAGTTTAAAAATGCCCTCTAGAAAACTGCAAACAAATCATCATTCAAAATATTTGGGAACGAAATGTATAACTTGCAATAAGCTATATCTAAAATTTCCTTGTTAAATCCTTAAAAATAATATTTCTTCTTTATTTCCAATATAATTTAAGTTATATCATCAATATATGTACCTAGTAATACAATAGCTAAATTAAAAGAATTGTGCATGAGTACATAATGATCACAAATTGTTTTTATAATTCCCAATTTGTAAATATTTAATATTTGATTTCAATGAGTTTTGTACATATTCGTTCTTTTTTTGTATAAATTCGTTCTTTTCAATGAATTCATTAAGCGATAGCTTTGTAGTTAATATTTTTTATTACTTAGTTTTTCTATTAAAAAAATTTAAGAACAGAAAGCATTACATCTTCATTCTTTCTTAGAAAATGTAAAATTAACAAATTATTCAAAAAATTTAAATAAATGAACAAAATGTTGAATTTAAAACAAAATATTCAAAAAATTATTTTTATTATATACATCTAACAATAAGATTTTGTAGTAAATATTGCTCTTACCATATACAAAATTCATTCCTTAAAAAATAATGTTGATTTGCTTAAAAATACCAAATTTTTTAAACATATTTAAAAAAGTTTTTTTAATGAATTTATATTTTTTATTAGAATGATTTACTTGATAATAATATCTAGTTTTATTCCATTTTTCAAATTTTTTTCGTCAGTTAAAAAATACTATTTTTTTATATCTTAAGAAATATTTAAAATTATTTTTTGATGAAAATTATAATTTATAATACGTTTATTACAATTTCTTGGTAAATACATATATTAATGTATGTAACGTAATTCGAATAAACGAAATACTATCAATGCTTACATGTTTAATATCATATTCTCTTGAAATTTCTTTTTATTTATTATAACAATACATTCGAATGCAGCAATGGATATTAAAAACAGCATGCATAAAAATAATTAACTGAACTTGTGTTAAACAGTCCAAAACCAATGAGTTTATAATACTTATACATATGGTACACAAAGGAAATTGTTACACAGGCCACTGAAGTAATAACAAATTATATAATAATCTAACAATAAAGTAGGATCAAATATCTAATCTAATATTTAAACATGAGTAAATTTAGCTACAAGCCTATTTAATTTAAGATATGATGCGATTTAAAAATATTATATATTCTATAACAAAATTATATTATGCTTTACAAACATAAAATACGTCTGTAAGGAAAATTATGATAGTAAATGGGATATATGTACCTTTTGTCACTTTTAGTGACATTATCTCCTCTGGTGCAAAAAACATTTCGCTTCTGTATTCCAACACCACAAGAGGAAATATTATCTCCAGAGGGTTGACAAGGTCCCCAGTCATCCGTTTGCCATTTGAAAAAATGACAGTGATGCACATTACAATATTTATCTCCAGACATTGTTTCTTGACAAATGCCACCTATAAATAAATAATTTATTAATTATATATATATTTATGTTCATTCGCTAGTTTTTATTGTTTTTTTACTATTATTATTTTATTATTACTTTCAATTTTTATTTTTGTATTGATTGTTTATGGTGACCATTGACATTTTAGCAAATGTCAAATCATTAAGTGAAATAAATAATATTTGTCCCATACACGAGAAAAAAATATTAAAATAATAAAATATTTGTTAATTGTTGATAGTTATGAACTGAAATATGAAATCCACGAATGAATTTTTTTTTTTTTTTTAAATATTTGACATCCAAGCACTTAGATATCAAATCATTCGAACATTTTAATTGCTTAGTTCTTTTTTTCAAATCCAAAATTCCTATGCAAGTTAATTCAAACTTTAAAAAAAATAAATATCTTTTGCATCGAAAATAATCGATAATTAACGATGCAATTAGCGTTTTTTAGATGTAAGTCGTATTTTTGCCAAAAGTGTAAAATAATGATATAGTTTTACATGACTATTCGAATGAATGACAGTATGTCTTAATGAATCAAAACAACATTCTATAAATGCAAATGCAATATAAATTTTAACTATTTACTGAATCATTTTTAGTATGCTTGAAATACTTCACTAAAACTCTCACTTTTATTAATGTTTATTCCTAAAAAGTAAAAATAAAAATATGTTGATCACAAAATACATTTTTTATATATACATATGAATGTAACTATTTTTCTTTTTGTTTCAGTTTTATTAGTTTAATATAATTTTAATAAAATATAGTCATATTTTACAAAGATTACCTTTTAATCTACACTTTTCAGTTAAATGAAAAGCTTTCTGTCTGAAAGATGTACTATTATTTAAATGAAAAATAAGAGAAGAGGCAAACTAAATAAATATGTTTTGATATAACAAATCATCTCACATAATAAAAGCTATAACTCACCAGCTCCAGCCACAGCTAACAAAGTTTTATTGCGAGTCTGTATTCCTTCTTTCCCAGAAAAGCAAGGAACGCTACAGGTTGACCACTGAGACCATTCCGATACAACACAGTCATTGGGACAAGGTATCCTGCATGAGTCCGTATCATATGTAAATCGATTGATATAGCAATGGATGCTGTCTAAAGGCTTCTGGAAGAGTAAAATTCGATGTTATAATTTTTAAGGTTAAGATACTTTAAAAACCAGTAATCACAACATTGTTAAAAACAATTAAATATTCATTGTGATTAAAATTTTAAGGGGAAAGTATTTTGCAAATGCTGACATCATAAAGTATCTGGATATCCAAATATACTGAGACATATATAAATACGTAAAATTGCAGCAGTGGAAGATTGATCAGACGTAAATGAAATTTATTTCATGTATTATTTATAGTAACGTAACAAACGTTCAAGTTAAAAAGATATTTCTACAAAAGTTGGACTAAGCAATTTGTATTTTAAAAATAATACAATTCATTTATTGTATACAAGATGGCCAATGACATTTAACTGTACCCAAGACTTCAACGCAGAATATTTTTCATGGAGTTATTATTTATAACCACTAGTAATTTGATAAAACCTTTGTACAACCTGTTAAAAAGTACAGATAGCTATATTCCTGTAGGAAATGAGGCTTATTTGAGAATATATGTCAAGCCATTGAATATATCGATGAATCCCTTGCTACTTCTAGGGTTATGTTTCAAAGTATGAGCAAAAGAGTCGGTAGTTTTACATTGACTATGAGTTACACAATACACCGAACATAGATATTAACAGATCTGTAGAAGTTTGTCAATAATGTGTTAACGTATAAGAATTTTGCCCCGTCTGTCATCAGGACCACAGAGAGAACGATGTACGTTAGGACATCCTTCTCATTACCGGAATGTAGTAAAATAGAATGTTGAATAGGTCATAATCACAATGTCTTCCAAGTGAAATGATATCTCTGGGAGTGGTATGTTAAGTATTGGGGGTTTTCTGCTTGATCCCTGCTTCTAAATTAAGAAGAGTTCCATCCAGCAGATTCCACTTAATTGGAAGATCCCAAACTTGGACTACAAGGAAATATTCTGGTGTACCGTCAAATATGTTTATTTTTTGTTTTAATTATTTTGCTTATCTATTTATTTATTTTTTACCAGAATAGCACTTACTGTTAGAATTTGCAGACATTGTTACCGACGATTGTGAATTACCTTCTGCTAAAATAAATGAAACAATATTATAGATTTCAATTTTTTGCTGATTTTAAACAAGTAATGAATTTAATTATTTCTTTATCCCTGGGGATTCTTATTTAATAAATTTTGATATTATACATGCACTTTATAATTTTGATAAGAAATACTTAAATCTATTTTGTAGGAACTTAATAATCTAATGAACTGAGAGAAATTAATAATGGTTATATAAGTAAGTTAATATTAATTAGCTGAAAAAAGAGTGTATAATTTTATAATATAAAATAAAAAATCGTACCCCTCCAAATTTAACGCAAGTCTTGTCTCTGGACTTCTTTCCAGGACCGCACATATTTTGTGGATCGTTAAGCACACATTCCTTCCATTCTCCATATTGCCAGTTTACTAAGTCTTCCTCAAAGCAAAGATCAAGTTCGTGCAAATGAGGACAAGAACGGCCTCCATTAAGGGAATCGACCATGACACTCCGCTCTCGACGTCGAACACCTACATCAATGAAGATATTGATAGGTTGTTTAACGAAAATAAAAGGCAAAAATAAAAGAGTAAGGTGAAATTCTTAATTTAAACAATAATATTGTTTAGAAAATAGAAAACTCAATTGTTTAATTAAATATGGATGTATATTAATGAAAAGAATATTCTGCATGATAGTGCTTTATTATGTTATCACTAACTCTTCCAATTTTTAATTTATTTTCCTCTGTTCAATCAGATGTGTTTCCTCAGCATTTCGTTACTATCAATAATATATAATGTGATTAACAATAAATATTTCAAGAATGTAAGATATTGATATATCCAAAATAAATTTTTGATTTTTACGAAATAAAACAATTGTAAGATATAAACTTTAAAGGGAATTCCAAAAATCAGAAAAATCTATGATTAAAAATGTATTAAATGTATTATAAACTAATTATTTAAAAAAAAGAACATAAACCGATTTGCGTTTTGCAGTGTACGTCGGGAAAAGAAAATAATTTTTAAATGGTAAGAGGAAAATTAATGCGCAAATAATTATTTTACAAAAGAAATGATGTCTATTTCGTATTTTCGGTATAGAATTATACAAATCAACATATGCTACTTAGTCAAAACATTCTATTAACGAGCAAAAAATTCAAGCCTATTTCTTTAAATACTTATAATCATTCCAAGAAAATTAATATTAGTTAAACTAAATTCTTTACTAATAAAACAAAACATATTATGACAAACATAAACGAATAGAGATAAAAGTATTACGCAGCGTATTTTTAACATGGCTTTAATCTTGATTAAAATTAATATTCTGTCTCAATAATAATAAAAATATTTTGTTCTAAAACCTTATTATTACAGAAAATTCTACGATATGTTTTAAAGTTGCGTTGCAACAATTATATTTACTCTTTTCCAACAGTTTTAGAACAATACCACATAAATGACAATCTTACAACCCGTTCAATTACAAGTTTATAATCCATTTATCATCAGGATATTTAAATTTCCGAAACATAGCAGTCAGATTGAAGCGCTGGGGTGTTTTAATCACGTAAATCACACCAGGATCGAAATGAATGGCTTAGGAAAGTCTTCTCCAACTACCATCTAAACGTGACTGAAAAGTGGGAACTTTATTTCCCAGCTTTATCTCCTTCTGGGTGAGGAACAGGGTGGTGAAAAAGCAAAGAAGGGGGCTATAATTCGAAAATAACTGAAGCTCGTTAAATGCGATACGGTGGTTAATGTAAATAAATTGCCTCCCCTTCGGTGAGGTCCTCGAACAGCGTTTTCGTGTTATGGTAAATGATGATTAAGAGCGACTGTCACAACTTCCTTTGTGAAAGGGCAGCGATAATGGCTAAGTGGTTGGTGAAATTGAGTGCGGGAATGTGGAAGATATATACTTGGGTGCAGGCGAACTGCAACTCGTAATGTTCTGTAGAATCGTATTAGTGGTGGTATTTATTATGGAGAATACTAACAAAGGGAAAATTGAAACAAATGAGTGTTTGTCACTGTTTTTACAAAGAAATTATCCCACGGTTTTGTTACATTATATGAAATCTGGTGAGTAAGGAGGCATTCCAAGTTTGTACCCGACTTAACACTGAAATTCAATATAAATCCACGACCGTTTTGTTGAAAAAAATGAACAGAAGTTACAAAAAATTTTTTAGTTAAATTAAAAGTTCTAATCAAGTCATTGACGTATGCAATTGATCAAAATCATTCCTTAAAGAACTTATTGCTTTTAAGGCAAAATTCAATTATTTCAATGTAAAATTAATATTAAGTATTGAGTATTATAATTCTGTCCATTGTCGTGGAATTATATTTACGGTGATATACCATATGTAAATAACATCTTTCAATTAAATATTTAAATATTATTAAAAGATAAACAATAAGATTTCAATTAAACATATTTCATATAGTGAAGAATCTTTTTTTTTTATTTATTTTTATTTATTTATGTTTTTTTTTTCTCACAAAGACGCAATGAAAAAAAGAAATTAGATTAATCCTTTGCCATATTGGTCAATATATTAAATGTCGTAATATTGTATTATGCGTTTAAAAAAATAAGAAAGCAGTTATTCGTTTTACTTTTATATTAGTACAATGAATCAAATAATAGTGAAATTTAAACATAAATTATGTGAATAAACTTCACAATAATATTCAATACATAAGAATTTAAACAACGTAAAATACTTCTGAAGATGATGGTAATATTCATTATATATATGTATGCCCACACGTATAAGTACATGTGTTCAACTTGATTAAAGTATATTTACAATATATATAATTCTCATTCTATGCATCATAGTATATATGTATATATATATATATATATATATATATAAAGTGAACTGATAATTTCCTTCAAGACGTTATTAAAATAAAAACACTTTCTAATAATTATAACATATTTTCGTATTATACCCTTTTCTAACCAGAATTTACTAAACAATGCCGTAAATTTGACATTAGGAAAACTTTATATATGTTTTCTCCAACAATTTACCGCCTATAAGCCGACAAGATATTTTGAACCAATATGAGAAAAAGTTATGTACTAATGTAAATGTAAATATTCAAAAATTCATGTGAAGCTATCATTTCTCTCGAGTCACAAAGTACAAATGAATTATAACAAAAATCATAACCTGAGTTTTATAAGTAAAACCTTGTTAACATTTTGACAATCTAAACAAAACAAAAATTAAAATCTAACGCTTAAAAATATATTTAAGTATATTTTGCATAAATAAATATATTTTACAGAAGATAATCAAATATATCTCTTTCCCAACCAAATACGATATTTTAAAAATCCTGTTTAAATCCTACAAAAAATGTGTGACTTGCGAATTAAAAAGATTGTTAAAAATGTCTGATATAAATGATTTAAATATCGTTATCTGAGTAATATTATAATATTTGCAAGGTCTTATTAAATAACAAGTTTTATAAGCTATCTATTTTGTTCCAATACAATACATATCAACTTATTCATTTAAATCAAAACACAATTATACTTAAAATCGTAAGCGGAGATAACAGGAACTAAATATCACTTCAAGATAAAACAAACATGCCTGGTTAGAAAATCGTACACTTTTCGAAAGATAAGTGACATTTTTCAAGCACAGTTTGAAACTTCATATTTATGCATGATCTAAGATGCATGCAAATAAAGGGAATGTTTCTGGAAATTTGCATTTGGTCCGCTGAAAATTGCATTTTTCGCTATTGTACATTTGATTAAGTCTGGGACAATGAGAAAATAAACTGATATTTTTAGTGCATGTCAGTATTACTACTGCTTGAGTATTGCTGCATTCCGAAATTTATTCACTTGGAGGAAAAGTATTGTTTTATATCAGACATGTAATCAGCATGGAATGCAGCTTTGAATCGTTTGATGGAATAAATTGAATAAAAATATTCAAATTTTGCATGGCAACAGGAATAGTTTTTATTTATTTTCTACATAAATTTATAAATTAATTCTAAATATTTAAAAAATTGCTAACATTTTGTCTTATAAATGTAAGTGTAAAGATGAAACATTGCATTAGTTTAAAATAAAATATGCAAATAATTTTAAATTTTTCTCTTAAAAAGAATGAAAAGAATGAAAGCACAAAAAGAATGAAAGCACAAAATCAAATTATGTTTATTTTAACAAATGCAAAAACTTTTTCTATTGTTAGTACATCAGAAAGTGAATATACATTATTTAATAATTCATAGGAGTGAGCAATTTAATGCTAACACACTTCCAGAATTAAATACATTTAATGATATGTTAATGAGAACTTAAAAGAATATTTTTATTATAATATTTTCTATATTTTTTAATCAATAAATAAGTCAGTAGAAATTCATGAGCATTGTGAAATGATTTTATATAATTAATTATGAAATTGAAATTAATTTTAGTTATATATATTTTTTAGCAAATTATCAAAATTATATAATGCATTTCAGAACTTCAATTCTAAAAACAGATTTAATTTAATGCATTTAAGATGAGATTAGAGAAACAAAAATTATTTCACTAAAATAGTTAATTTAAAACCATAAATATTAATTAATTTTAATAATACAAACTCATAATTGATACAGGTATTTTTATTTAAATTTGTTTTTTATTATTTTAATTAATAACTAACCACTAGTTTCATGCATTAATCTTCTAAATATACTTAATATCATTAATTACATTTGAGTGTAGTATCTAGTTTGAAATCAATATTTTAAATCTAAACAAATTCTTACAATACATTGAAAAAATTTTTGCACTAAATATATTAATATGGTACACACCTCTGAAATGAAAATCATGAAAAAAAAAGAAAAGAAAAGGAAAAAAACCTGTATTAAGTTTTATTAGCCTAGTTGAATATTCTATAATTAATACAGAAATTTGATTATACTTGCTTTGCAGTTATGAAATTTATTTCTCTAAATACACGCTTGAATTTTTCTCCTATTGTGTGAGGCAGTTGTATTTAAATTGTGTAGGAAATTGATATCATTCGTATATATTTTTTACAGAAATGTTTTTTAAAAATAAAACAAAGAGTAGTTAACAGCATGGATTTGGAAATAAGCTGCATACAACATAATTATACAAGCATGAATGCAGTTTTAAAAAAGGAATTTCATATAAAAATTATTTTTTGATGCTTTTTTGTTTGATACATTTAGAAATCATTTAAAAAAATTTTAAAAATAACGAAAACTTTAATTTTGAAAATAATTTTTTTACTTATATCTATATACTGTAAATCCACCACAAAGATAACGATACTTTTTACTGCCAAATTATTTTATAGTAAAACTTTAATAAAGACTAATTGATATACGATTTACATATTAATAATTTATTTACGCCAACTGATATAAAATACTAAAAAAACAATAAATTTCTGAAGAAATTTACATTTTAATGTACTTAAATTCAATCAATATTTAACTTCATAAACCTGAAAACATCTTTTAAAAATTAATTTATAGGTTTCTCTACAATGCAATAATAAACAATTTTTATGTATTTTTATAAATATGAAATCAATTTTACAGAGCTTTAGTGATACATAACAATAATTCTCAAATTATCTAAAATTGTAGCTTCTTAGGGTAGCACAGAAATCTCCAGTTTAATTACAAATTTCTTCCTAAGAAAGAATTTGAGATATTTTGGATGTAAACTAAGAAAAATTATATCATCAACAGTCACATATAACCATGAGGAGCTGACTCGTAATTATTGACAAATAACTTTTCATTATACTCTAAAGTATGAAAGTTATATCCTTTCATAATTGTGACCGCAGAAGTTCAAGAAAGCTAATTTTTCATCCATTAGAGCAGATTATGTTTTAGTTGTATTTAATCATAGTTATTTTTAAAATTTGCAAACATTTAAAAATAAATTTTTGTTTTATACATAAGTTATTGAAATAAGAATTTTTATTTATCATTAACACATGCATACTACAATTTTGTGTGATTGATAACGAAATTCCGAATATAATATATTTCATGTGATAATTTTATTTTAAACAATACTTTGTCGCCGTACTACATAAAAATTGATTTAATTTTTAACGTAGAATATAGTTAGAAAACATGTTTCTATAAATAACGAAATTCTAACTAACAACGCAAAACAACAAAATATGTATATAGATTAACCAAAGTTAACAACATTACAATTTCCATATTTTTTAAATATGCTGCTTAAAATATTTATTTGTTAAAAATCTCACACAAGGACTAAATAACAACAATTCTTTTAGTATTTATTATGTTATTAAATTTCATAAAATTATGTGATGTAATCATAAAAAATATATAATGACTGTGATTCAAATTCTTAAGGTGAATTTTATATTTTCAAAAAAGCCATTTCTATTTAAAATCAGTATTTTTGTATAACATCATTTTATAACTATTTTTTACTGAATTAATTTTAATAACATTCTATAGTTATTGTAACAGTAAATAACAGTTTTAATTATATAGAATTAATCATGATTTTTGCACTGATTTAACATTTACAGTTTTCATAAAATTCTCCATCAACAATGCATATCCAAAAAGCAAAATAATATCCCTACTAAAATTCCTTTTCATTAAAGGGATAAAACTATTCCAAGAAAGACAACCGAAATAACTAATAATAAGGCGTATATATAATTTCCTTTTGTGAGAGACTGTGATACTGATCCTATTTCATAGGATTCTATGGACTTTACAGTCCTATCATTGTAAAAAATTATTTTCGATTAGTTGGATAAGTTTCATGGTCGACGCATATAATACCACATGGAAGGTTTCGACTGCTCCATTGATGTTAAAGGAATTATACTTGATAACCAATAAAGATCGGATCTCTATTATGCGAGTAGATTTTTCATTTCATGGAATGTTTACATTTTTAAATTTATTTTTTGCGATCTAGGAATTTGTTTAATTATTAATAAGTAGTTCAGGATTTGTAAGATAATAATGATAACTGATTTTATGTTAATAAGTATCCAAAATACAAATTTATACATATTTAGCTAAAATGCTATTGATGCATATCACGAAAACTTTTTATTTTATCAACGTGAAATTTAATATAAATGCTATAATCTTATTTATTAATTAAATATTTTCATGATTAAACTACATGTACTCCATTGCAAAGAAATTTCTTTTATAATATTATTAAATTTAAAGCGGGGAGTAATTAAAATGATATCGAAAAGAGTTTTGAAATAGAACTCTTAAATTAATCAAACGACATACTCCAGTAAATTAATTTAAAACATTTATAATGTCAATTACATTAGATCTTACGTAAAAATTAAACAACTCACTTAAAGCATTCCACAAGCATAATTGCTTAAAAGTAATGGATACACCGATTCAATCGATAAGAAAAATAATTGTTTCCACATCGGTAAATTTAATCTTCAAAAATAAATCAGAAGGCTATTTTAGTTATCCTATCACCATTAGAATTTTCGCCAAATCTGGATAAATTAACAGTCAGGAGAGAGCTCTGCAAATCTAAGAATGTCAGTGGCAAATGGTGCATGCGGTTGGCGGAGAAATCCACTTTAATTCCTGGAAGTACCACTCGTCGCCAGATATATATTCATTAATGTCGATGGGATTCTTTTAAGGTTATTAATTCCGGCAGTTGCGGAGTTGTTTCCATTCATCATTTATTGAGAAAAGTATTCAAAATAATGGATCATGAAAGAGTATTCATAGCTTCCAAAGCCATTAATGGATTGTTTAAAACTTGGAATGCTTACAAAAGTAATTAAATTAAGTATTCATTTCCTGTTTAATGAACTGTATTTTAATTGCTTTGTAGAAGTAACTAGTACCAGTTTTAACTATCACTTTTAGAGTAATTTGTAAAACTAGAAACGAATCCAAATGAATAGTTCCACGAGGAAAAGATAAAAAAATTCTACCTGGTTCTTATTTCTAAATTGAGCATTTTGAGCGAGTAAAATCAAAAATGAAATAAAAATAAATAGCTGGAAAATATCCAAATTCTTGAGAAACATATATATAAGAATAGTTTTTCAGTAAATATAAAAAGCATTTATATCTTTCATGAAAAGTAAATAACGAATCTCAGAAGGAAATTCAGTACTTCAATAATTTAAGATTGATAGATTCTACAATGATAAACGATAAAGAAACTTCCATTAATATATGTGTCATTTTTAATAAATGTATCATCACAAAAGACATTTTGGCGCAATTGTCTATGTAACTTTATGATCCGTATACCTAAAAATGTACTTGTTAAAAGCTCCCGATCGTCTTTAAAGTTTATCGCAAGGTAAATAAAAAGTCAAAAGTAACACGTGACACAGAAATGGCGGCTCCTTTAGTCTTATACCTTTAAATTTTAATTAGAAAAAATTTCATTTTCCAAATACCCCATTTATTCAACTTTTAAAATTTATTGGATAAAAATTCAAGTATGTAAATTTATCTGATTTTTGAAAATAAGAAGATTAAGACAAACGTGTCAAAACTGATCTACAATAAAATTTGATATTAATGCCTTTTCACTAAAAAGTGTAAATTTTTTTATCTTAAAAGTAAGTAATTATATACAACGAGTTTGATTCACGTAAAATGAATACCATTAAAATTTTAAAATAACAGCTGTATATGGCACCGTGTGATACAACTTTTGATAAATGATTCACACATTGATTGATTAGTTTCACTGTCAAACATTTTCAAGACACAGCAAAGGTGTGTTGTTTTATTGTGCTTTTAAAATATTTATAAAATAATTAAGTAGTTTGCTTAAATATTCAGTGGCAAATTTATGTACATAGCAAGATAATTAAATAAAAAATAAAAGCTGGAGAAAAAATTGTTTTATCTAGCAAAATCAGAGCTTTTGATTTAGTTTATCAGGGTATCAAAAACAAAAATAGATTCAAATGAAACTTTAAGTATGTATTTCTATGACATCTATATAAAATTCTACGTTTTATATTGGAAATCTATATTTCAAAATTATAGGATTTCAAGAAATACAATTAAGACAATGGGAATCAGTTGGTATTCTTTAATAAGTCTCCAACTTATGGATGCACAGTACTAAGTTCTTGTGTAATACTTTTCCATAGCATTATTAGCAATTTGTTCTTTTTTTTTAACACATGATAATAATAAGCATAGTACAAAATAAATGAGTATGTCATGCTTTAAGAAAAAGCAAAATAGTGTTTTGAATGATCATTACGTTTTTCTAGAGTCTTATGTGCAAAGTTTGAAACATGTTCCTATAGGGAGAAATAAACACATTCGTCAACTATTTTAAAACATAAAAACTACATTTCAAAAAATGATGGATGTGTGTCTTGAAATTTTTATGGATAACTTGCTCACATTCCTGTTACTCAGATGTTGCAGATGATTATGGTCAAAGTATATTTTATTATAATTTATATTTAAATATGTTGCAGCTGAAACACTTCTCTATGTTCATTCCAGTATTAAAAAATTAAATTCCTTTATGATTTCTTATAACTATTACCTATATGATTTTATACTATTTTTGTACATTTCAAATTTTGTGCATAAATGAATGAATCGGAAAGATTTTTTTGATTTTCTACAATTGACGCGCGTGTTTACGAATACAAGAAATAACTAATAAACCAATTTTTAAAAAGGAAGTTAGTAAAATAGAAAAATAACTGCTGTATTTAAAAACTATGTTTACCACTTTTTTCTCATTATAAATAAAGTACTATTCGAAAAAGTTATTTAATAAGTATCATATAAAGTCATACACAAAATCAAGCTCATAGTTAAAAGCAATTTTTATTTTCATTTTATTACTTTTTTGAAGTACAATTTCACAAATAATTTTTTCGGTGAAGAAAACCATTTCACTTTTTTCTTAAATGCTGTACTATGTTGTTTCCTACATGTTTGTATCTGATTTTTTATTTATTTATTTATTTATTTATTTTTTGGTTCCCATTTATTATGTTTTCAAACATCTAATAATTCTTACGATTAAATTACATCTGATAAAAAAATTCAAAAAAATATCATATGATATTTTTGTTGTTGCATATCCCCGAGATTATCGGTTCTAAATCAGGTCCATGAAACCGAGCACCCCGAAGAAGTCCAAAACTATAAGTGGATTCTCAATAAGGTCCTGTTTGCCACTTGGACAAGCGGGGACAAGCAAGAATGTGTTCAGAAGAAGCCTCCTCCAATAACATGTTTTTAAGTATCAGTTATATAACCCCTCATGCTACAACGGTTGTTTACATCGTCTCTTCATACTCATCACCACACTGTCCATCAGTTCTTGAATTAAGAATGGTCTTTTTTAATAATAATCGTCTATTTCAGTTGTTGTGTTCTCCGGAGGATGTAATCATGGTATCAGACGCCTGCCGAAACAGGAGGTTAAGTATACTATAAAGTTGTTGTTGTGTTGTTGCACATCCCCGAGATTAGTGGAGCTAAATCAAATCCATGAGACTGTGCATCCTGAAGTAGCCCAAAATTAAAAGTAGATTAACGGTAAGGTCCTGCCTGGAGAGGCCAAGAGAAGCAAGATGTGTTCAGGAAAATCCTTCTCCATAAAACATTTGGTGCAGTCTTCAAATTACTTAGATCCCCCAGAAAGCTTCATAGTTTTAAGGTGTCCACTGAGAAAGTGAGTAGCGCTGTTTGGTCCTATCTACTGCATACAAGAGCGAGAGAACTCTTTGAGCGACTGCTCTTATATTAGTGATGAACTGGAGACGTGGACCTTATGGTTTTAAATTAATTCTTAGCTCTCAAAGAAATTTCCAAGTAGGTGAAAGGTGCAGCGGGCTCAACGACATCACCAGCACCACCTTGGCCAAGTTGTCAACTATCTGATTATCCTCGATGTCAACATGAGAAGGAGACCATTGAAAGGGAATGTGATAGGACAGGGAAAGGTTTTAAGTTTTTGAGTATATTAACTCTCACGCAATCCCTCACTCTATGAAAGTTAACCAAGTGTTGGATTGAGCTTCTACTACCTGTCAAGATTCTGATGTCACAATTATGGGTGATTGGCTTGAACATTTCTAATCCCTCATTGATAGCTACCACTGCCTGTACAGTGCTTATGATTCTAGAAACCCTCTGTATGCATCTGTACAGCATACTTAGTGATATCCTTAATTCTCTCAAGTGCCAATTGCTTAAGATAATTCTGTTTGTTTTCTGGAATAGAAAGATTGGTATGGGAAAATACTCCATCAAGTCCCTGGGAAGAATCGAAAAACAGTTTGTAAATGGGAATAAAAATTATCATTAACTCTATGGGACACTATTTGGGACCTGCCAATAGTTCGTAAAATCGTGAGTATTAATAATTTATAAATTCGTAAAAACCTTTTCAATTTCATTAAATTTCTAAAGGTTTTTAGTATCTCTCTCTCTCTCTAATGTGCAGCATAAACAAACAGTTGTCTGTAGTATACATTTTCGGGTTTCAATGCATTTTATTAAATAAGATTTTTTATCTAATTTTAACTTAGTCTTGTATTAATATGGTTAATCTGGTTAAATTAAAAGGCAACACAGATTTCCATAAGTTTATAAGTTTTAAGTCCATAAGTTCCACAAGTTTTAAAAAATATTTTTTTACAATTAAACAACTGTGAACTGTTTAAGGAAATTTTACTTAAAGTATTCTTCAAAAGCCTTTTACGTTAATTACTAATAATTTTAAAAAAAATTGTTTTCTGTGAATATCATTAAAGCACAAACTTCATTAAAAAACAGAAAAATTACAAAAAAATTATGATGCAATATATCACATTATTTAGAGAAATTAAGAGACTGTTTTCTTTTTTTAGACATTTTGTTATGTTCCTGTTAGAGAAATTATTTTGTCA
Source organism: Latrodectus geometricus (assembly GCA_026290005.1). Classification (NCBI taxonomy): domain Eukaryota; kingdom Metazoa; phylum Arthropoda; class Arachnida; order Araneae; family Theridiidae; genus Latrodectus; species Latrodectus geometricus. The sequence goes on from JAPDSC010026562.1 coordinate 87,645, forward strand.
TTTGAGTTATCTAGAATATATTTTGCTCATTTTATCAGAGATTAACATAAATAGATTTGAAATAAGTATAGAACAAAAATATTAATCACCGTCAAATAATTTTATATAAACTCTAAGATATTTAATAAAACATGTTTTAGTATTTGATTTAACAAGAAAGGAAATGCAATAATCTTTAAAATTGAAATTATCAACATTGCAGATTTATTTATTTCGTTAATGAAAAATAATATCAAGTTTGATACAGTAATCCTCCAAAGCAAGAAAATAAATCGTAATTCTAATATGATATTAGTATATGTTTGCTAGTATTAATATATTTTTTCAAATTTGTAATAAATTAAATCATTAATAAGAAAAAGAAACATATTTTTTTAATATATTAAAAAGATAATTATTGATTAATTGATAAATCAATAAAAATACCTTATCAATAAAAATCTAAATACTTTTTCTAAATGTTTTCGATTAATAGCGCGATTTGAATTATTCTTAATAAATGTTAACAATTTTTTTATACGTTGTGAATAGTAAAAAAGACAAATGTATAAAAAATCTACAATAAAATTTTATTCCTGTCGGAGAGACTATGTTAATGTTCATTAATACCTTTTTTATTCTGTAATGAATAATTTGTTTTTCTCTAGTGATAATCATGTTTTGTTATATTTATATTTCATTTGTACGCCTTTAAATAGGTAAAAATTGGTAAAATACTAATTGTCCGTCTGATATAACATTTGAAATTTATGTTATTTTCATCTAATGCAAAAACAAAACAAATTAAAGATATAAAATACAAAAACAAATATATTTATTGCTTTATGTTACAGAATTTATTTTCTGATAAAACATTTGCATGTTTTTAATGTATTTTACATAAATGTACTTCTTATTATTTTTTGAGAAATATTTTTTGTATATTTCTAATAAAACTTTATTACATATTACACAATAACTTTACTCAAACATAACTATTTACTAATGATTACTTTTTTACATGAATTTAAGTGAAAAAATAAACTAAATTATTTTTAAAAGTCTAAACAATAATAACATTTAAATTTAATACAAATTGTGATACTTTTGAATTGATTTTCTATAATTAATATCGTATATTTTTTAAAAATTGTTAATAGGACTTTAACCTCTTTCTTTTGTAGATATGGTAGGAAAATTATTATAACGATGCTGCCCACGTAAACTGGATTAACTATGTGTAAATATTTTTATCATATGCATTATTTTGTTTTTCTTTGAAATCTTATCAAGGATTTTTTTTTACAAATAGATGTTTATTTAATAAAAAATTATTCTGTTTAGAATGTGTACGTTACTCTGTATTCGACCATTTAAAACATTCTAAAAGGTTAAACTGATATGCTCTAGATTCCTTCCATATTTTCCAGGAAATTATTTTTCCTGAAATCCAATTGATTTGAATTCAAAGAATATATTACCTATCCTTCTGATTAATCACATCTACATTTATTTTACTATATTAATCACACGCATTTCGAGTACATTTTAGTGAGAAGATGTAATTACATTTACAAGGTTCTTACACACTTTAGATATTTCTTGTAAGATCGCTTCTGATTTCTTTGTTCTTGAAAATGACAAAATGTAGTTTAAATATGTTTTATAAAACGCTAAAAAATATAAAAGTTTTAAATGGGGCTGCTGTATTTTACACATGCTTATAACATGATAAACCCTGCCCATAAGGTTCGTTCTAGGTAACAGAAGATTTTAAAGCAGTTCTAAAATAATTTGAGCTTTTACACAAGTGTGCGATAAATAGATAAGAAAAGAATATTAAAGATTAATTGATAAGATAAAACAAAAGTAAATACTGAAAATTTTCCCTATCACTTTTTATCATTTGTAACATAGAATTCCATTTTTTTCAACATTCGTAAATTTTTTTCCTCAAATTCTATTAAAATCGGAAAACAATTTATAATTGCATTTAAGAATCAAATTAGCACGAGACTTTATGAAAGTTTAATATAAAAACAAGCTCATTCAGGTAATTATTCTAGGCAACACAATTAATTTTTCTTCAGCAATTTAGAAATGGATAATAGTCAAGATGAGCATTACACGACATAGATTTTTACATGTTCAATGAATTCAGGAATACGTTCAATCACATTTTCTATAAAGAAAGTGCACTGTAAGATATTATTCTACAAGATAAACTTCTTAAACTGAATAACGGAATAAGATAGTGAACATCATATTGCACTATAGCTTCTATAGCTTTCTTATATAGTCATTAAAAAGCCATACTACTTAATTTCATGAAAATTTGTAATTGCTACTATATTATCTTAATATTATAAGGATTCTTGATAAAATATTAGAATGCATGCCTATTTCAAGAAATTTTAGAAAACAATTTTACTTTTTATTATATATTAGAGTTTAAAGACAAATTTCTGAGTGATTACAAATAGAAAATTTAGAATTTAAGACTATAACAAGAACATGACTATATAATAAATCTAAAGAAATCATAAATCAATTATACTTAATATTTTAAAACTTTATCGGAACATCTACTTCTTTCTAACAACCAATCATATAAAGCATTCATTCTGCCATTTGAAGTGAATTTAAAATAATTTCACAAAATAATTTTTGAAACTCATTTTTATTAGTTAAATATAGAATCGAATTTTTTGGTTACAAAATTACACAATTACATATTACCTAATTTTTAATTGCTTTCTAAGAAAATAAGCTCAAAATCGGGAACAGATTCTATTATTTTTAGTAAAAAACGAAAAGCCTTTTTTAAATCATTCAACCTGTTGGCTATGATTCAATAAATAATATTTAAGGAAATATAGTATAATACATTTAAAAATGCTTGTTGGACCAACTATTGTTTTGTTATTTTCTAATTCTTTTGAGTTTAGCGCAGTAGTGGTATTGATCAATACACTCTTCACACACTCAGGGCCGACGCTAGCAGCTTCGCCGCCCCGGGCAAAGAGGTAAAATGCCGCCCCTTTATAACAAAAATTAAAAGAGATAACCTAAACCCTTTCCACGATTAATGGTAAAATAAAACGAGTAAAAAAATTGCAATCATCAGCAATGTTGAAGTTTTGATTAGCAAAAAAATACTGATTTATTTATTTATGTTTTTGGCACTAAATTAAAATTAGGATTGCGCAGAAAAAAAGGAAAGAGTAATTTCTGGTGTATAATTATAAAATACAGAACAGATATTTAAAAAAAAGTAAAACAAATTATAAAACCACTAAATATTAAAACTTTATTACATATTAAAAATACATTTAATCCGAGAGTTGAAATTAAAAGTGTTTTTTTCTCACTTTTAATTCTGAAAATTGTTTTATAATTTCTTTAACATTATTTTTTTCAGCCAGGTCATGTTCGACGGCTATTGTTGTTTAGCCGTTTAGTCGATCCTCGGTAGTTGTGGAGAGTAAAAAAATTTTAATTAATTTTTATTTGGAGATACTCCTTTCTCCACTTGCCACACTTATTTGGAGAGTCAGCAATATTCTTAAAACTATACCAAGATTAGGAGTAAAATCCAGGTTCGATATGAATTTTAAACTCTCAACTGGACTTTCTTTTCTGTTTAGCAAAGCCAAAACAGCTACTATCTCGTCTGCCAAGTCAAGCGCGTTTATATCGAATGAATTCCCATCAGTCAACACTGTTTCTAAATCTTTACAATACTTTATAATGTCATTTTGAGGAATATCTTTTAAATCAGAAATATTGTATAAAAATTGGAAATAGTTGCTGTGGGTACTGATCAAATCAAACCTGGATTCAAGTGTATTGATAGCTTTATCTAATGTAAAAAAAAATAAATTTCTGCCTTATATTTCAAAGCAGGATCTTCTATTGGATCATCTTTTGCCTCATAGTCGAAATTAACATTCCTTCTTTTAACTCTATGACGTGGCTGGGTGAGCTCAAAATTAGCTGGTATGCCAATTTCGTTTGCGAGTTCTCGAGCATCGCAAAGCATTTCATTAAAGGCTCTGTCCGATCTAAGATCCTTGAAAAAATCTTTACAATTTTTCAAGAGCTACATAGCAGATGGTAAATCATAGTCTTTTGTCTGCAAGAGCTTACTTATAGGATTGATACAATTTAAGATTTTGTACCAAATTACAATGCAGCATAAGAATTTAAATTGCTTAACACAACTTAATAGTCCAGAAGCCTCAACTCTTATAGAGTTGTCAACCTCCGAGTTTTTGCAAACAGCAAGTAAAGCATCGTATATCCCTCCTAATTGATACCTTAGTGGTTTCAATGCATCTATTCGGCTTTCCCAACGAGTATCACTTAGAGGTTTCAAAGTAAGTCCGGAAACATATTTTAATAATATGGTCCATCAAAAAGTTGATGAGGAGAAAAACAGATATATTTTTTGGACTATATTAAAAAAATTGGCGGCTTCGAAGGATGCTTTTGCCACGTCATTAACTACCAAGTTTAATGAGTGACTGCTACATGGAAGGTAAAATGCTCTTGGATTTAAAGCATTTATTCTAGATTGCACTCCCGATTTACTGCCTCTCATGTTGGCCCCATTATCGTAAGCCTGTCCTCTCATATCCTGCAAATTCAATCCCAATGTTTCAAGTCTTTTAAGTATTAGAGCTGAAAGTTCATATCCAGTCGATCTTTCAACCGGAAGAAAGCCTTAAAAGCTTTCATTAATTTTAATGGAAACCTCCTTGGGATTGGACTTGTCAATGGATACATACCTTACTAAAACTGTCATTTGCTCGATCTTGCTAATATCAGGAGTGCAATCTAGAATTATTGAATAATATTTAGATTTTTTAATATCAGTAATAATATGAGATATTATATTTTCAGCTAAAAGAATAATCATTTCATTTTGAATTTCTTTTCCGAGATAGTGCACTTTAACTTCTTTTTTAAGCCCTCTGCGGATATGCTCTTCCATTACTGGATCAAACTGAGGAAGTAATTGAATAATTTGTAAAAAATTACCGTTAATGAAATCGTAAAGTTTATCACTTGTACCGCGGAGGGCTTAGCAATTTTGAGCAAGCATTTTTATTGTTGAAACAATTCGTAGAAGCACCTCGCCCCAATAATATATTTCTGCGGAAATAAGTCTTTGTGAATGACTGTCAATCGTTTTAGAGTACTGTATTCTTTGACTTAATTCAATCTAAGACTTTTGACTTTCGATATGTTTTTTAGAGGATTCATGTTGATTTAAAGTCTTAGCGAGGTGCTTCCAATCTTAAAAACTTCCAATAGAAAGGGAACTTAAAGTAGGACCAAAAAAGTTGCAGCAAAAGCAATAAACACAGTCTTTTCACAGTCTTTAGTAGTTATATAAACTAACCAGTTACGCATGACTTTTTCGTCATTTTTCATATTTCTCAAATAATGAAGAGCGCTAAATCTTCGACCGGTATAATTATACGGAAAACTGTATTCTTTTAATAGTTGAGGTAGTCCTTCTTTTACCAAAAAATATATTTCTGCTTTTGATAAGCTAGTTGGCCAGGAACTCGGATCTGAATTTATTCTTACCTCTTTTTTAGAAGTACCTCTTTTTTAGATATCCATGGAGTAGGTTCAGTACACGGCCCTGGAGTATAGCATGGGTCAAAACTCAATTATTTTAGAAATAGAAAATGTTTAAAAGTTTGAGAAATTTAATTTTAGGGCCAATTTGCCGCCCCCTAAGGTTGCCGCCCCGGGCAAGTACCCGGCTTGCCCACCCCTAGCGCCGGCCCTGACACACTCCATTTAATGATGATTGTGGAAAATAATGCGCATGATCTTTACAACTATATAAAATGTCTCTTATTCTTGTTTCATTATTAAATTTACATTATTTTAAATTAATTCAATTAAATATCACCAAATATAATTTTTTTTAAAAATTTAATATTGATTTAAAATTAGACATTCAATATAAGCCATAATACTGTCAATCGGGTACGTTATTATTAATATAAATAGGAAAATATTAATGACACAAGTAAGTTAGAAAAATATATCTCTAATTTTAAATCAATAATAAAACTTAATTTAAATTAAAAATTAATTAAAATAGGATTATACCTTTGATCTCCAAATCACCAGATGTTTCTGAAAGTATAATAAAATAAAAATGTATTTAAACTATTTAAAAAAAATTTATTGAAATATATTAGATGTAAATTAATGCAACAAATTTATTTCAAGGCATAAATATAAAGTAAATTAAATTCTTATATCTGTAGGTCATAAATTCCTTACAAAACTTTTCTGCTTTAAAATGTATTCTAAAAACTTGGCTAATCTTTTAAGTGTTTACTGTACTGCGCTTGTTCAAAAACAGTATTTTACCTTCAGTACCAAAAAAATTTATGTTTTAAAACAATTAGTACATATATAGAGTATCTTAATAAAAGTATATCTTTCTTTTTTAATATGTTAAGAAAAAAAATAGTGCTCATTAATTAGTAAGCTTCCAACGCAAATGTTAAAAAGATGTTTGCATATTAGACAATGTATTTAACATTTACGTGATAACATATTTAATCATAATTTATTTATTCGTATTGTTTAAAATACACAATGAATTTAAAAAAAACATATAAATGTTACTTTAAAGACGACTACAAAACAAAATCATAGTAACGAATTTGATAACAGATAAAATTTGATAAAATGACAGTCCTATTATAAAAATTTAATAGGACTGAATGTTTATAACTGAAAAATTTTTTAGAGTATTTTCGGTTTCTCATTTTTATTTCTTAACACTGAACATTATTTATAAATATATATTAAAATATATGTTTCATTAATAATAATTATGAATTTTTGGACTTACAATAAATCAGATATTTATTACACTGAAAAAAAATTTAATCTTCAACAAAACAAACTAATAAATGTTTCATTTAAGTTATCAAATACAATATTATAAAAAGATAAAGAAATAAAAAAATATTTCCAAATCTTAACTGTTTCTTTTACAAAGAAGTTTGTAACACAAAGAATACAGAGCTATTTCTTTATATTATTTTATTCTTCTATAAAATATATTTCTTACCACCCATAAAAGTTTCATACACTTCTAAAATTTAAGAACCAAGCCTTTAAAAGATCACTAAATGATCTTAAAACTTAGGCTACATTTGTACTGAACCTTAAATAAAAGTTTTAGTGATCAATAAAAGACCCATCAATCGTCAGGAATCGTTAAAGGTAAGATACACATCACTAACTACAGAGGAAGGTACTGACTCAATTTTTAGAACAAATTCTTCTTGTTTTCAGAATTAAACCTACATATTTCGTTTTGAAAACCTAGCTTTGATAAATGATTATTAAAAGACTTCATAATATTTTTTTCTCATTTATAATTTTCATATTTATTCTACAAAAATAGAAAAGGAAAAAGGGGATTTGATTTTCATTAATAGAATTACGGTTCGAATTCAATAGAATTAAAACAATAAAAAATTTAAAATTATTTAATTTTGTTTTTATGTGAATAAAATGTATCTTTTTTCAGTAAATTAATTAGAAATTAAAGAAAAAGAACTTAGTTTTACGACTTAAGTTGAAAGCATAAAATTATAAATCGAATAAAATCATTTGTAGCATTTTGAAATACTATAAATTTATGTAATTCAATGTTTCTGGCGACAGGTTTATCAAATATTTTTTTTAAAAAAATTTATACACCAGGAACACGTTTTCAATGAATTAATAAAAATCCTAGATCCTAGATGTAAATCCTAGATGAGTAACTCTTTTATATGTTTAAAATGTTTTTTAACCTATTAAAAAATTAGGTTATTTAGAGTTTGATACACACTTAATGTTACTTTCTGCAGAAAACATCTGATTATACTGTAATTTTTACTTTTAAAAGTTGGTTAAAAAATAGTTAATTATGTCAAAGATTAAATTAGGAATCGAAGTCTTTAATTCGTTAAACATCGAGTTAGAACTATAAACATTAAGTTGCAAATTTAACTGCTGCTACAGAGATAAATTGTAAAAGTTTGTTTCACTTTTCCCTTTACTATTTAATTGTGACTCATTCTAGGATAAAATTATCCAGTGTATTTATTACAGTTGCGAGGTATTCATTTCTTTATTTCACTTTTCTCAAGAAAAAAAAAAGAACTTTTAATAAATAAATCAACTAAAAAATGGTTAACTGTGATCTCGTTGTAGTCAATTGATTACCATACTGCACCTTATATCTTGGAAATTAGAACAAATTTGCGGTTATAATCAATCAGATTTAGAGAATAACTAGCTTTGTTTTGAGAGATTTCCTTACACAGAGAGGATGTGGAGGAGGCTATTACTATTAAATAAAAACTTTGTATTATTATAGTTGCCACACAATAGAAATTCAACATGAAAACACTAAATTATTTATTGAACATTAAATTTTCAATTAAAGTAAGCGTGTCCATTTCATAGAATGCACCCAATATAGAATGTACTCAAAAAGATGAAAGCTTTTTGATGGATTTCTTATGTAATTTAATCTGAAATGCACTAACCAATTTTTTAATTGAAATTTGCATAGCAGTTTAAAAATTAGAATTACAAATTGTAATTCTAATTTGTACATTTGAATTTTGCAAAGTGCCATGAAATGGAAGCAATCATATTTAATATTTAACGAAAAAAATATATCTCATGTACCACACAGACCTGGAGATTAAATAAAATATTAATACTTATACTTTTTATTGCAATTAAAAAATAATTTTAATTATTATCTAATTTGAATTTTTTTTACAATGTAAACATACATTTATTGTTAAAAATAGGAAACAGATAGCATTTTTTTCAAACTCTAAGCGTGCACTTAAAAAATAAGGTTAAAAAATTGTCCATGTAATTTTGTTCCGCAAACTGAAGTCATAAATTTGGATTATTGTTTTGGTATCGCATTTCATTGGATTCAATCATTATAGAAAGATACAATGCATATATATATACAAATGAAGTCATTAATATTAATTTTATATTATACAGCCGTATTCGTTTATTTTATTTTATTTTTTTCAATAATGACGCAATGAAAAAAATTATGATCTTGTACACAGAGTAATAATAAAATGAATTACATTTTTAATACTTCTAAATATATAGATACCTTAATGTGCAATATTATAATAAAATAAGAACTCGGCAAGCAGACTAAATATTACTGAGTTACCTGAATTATTGAATTTACAAGGACCCCAGCGCGACCAATGAGAAACCAGGCAATCACGCTTGCAAGCCACTGTACACCTTTGAATGGTTGGAGGCATAGCTTCTTTGCAAAGAGATCGGTTAACGGGAACCATGTCTGTAGACACATAAAAAAAATTATAATTTGTATGAACGTAATGTATTCTTGCATTATATGGAATTAATAAAAAATAGTATATTTATAATTGTTTATACTAAATTTAGAATGAAATTCAATTGTTTAAAATGCATTTATGATATTACAAGTATATTATAAGAAGGCAAAAAAGTTAAATTTCTATGAATAAGGAACAACTGATGTGCAGATTTTTTCTTCTTTTATCTCGATTGGTATTAGCAAATTCGAGCTTGACCCAGTGGAAAATATCATTATTATAAAAGCTGCAGACTCTCACTATTTGAAGACTAATTTAACCACCGTGATATCATTTAGAAATTTGAAATTCAAGTGAGATGTCAGATGCCTACCTCAGAATACAAAAAAGTAAGTTCAATATAAATTCGTTTGATATAATGCCAGGCAACATTTCGCATATACAAGTGACGTAGGCATTATTAATTTTCTCCAAACCAAATCATCATTAATTAAAGAATTATTTGTTACGTTAAAGATTTAAAGTGATAAGTTAACTAATAATTATTCATTATTACTAATAAATTTGGTAATTCTTAGCTAATGATTCTCTCTCTTTAATGGCATAATTAATTTGAATTAGCATTTCTATATTTCTAGTTTATAATAAAAATAATACAGTACATATAATAAAGAACAATTATAGTATTATTATGTAGTCTAGAGAAATATTTAGTTATGCATAATTTATCAGAGCATTTGAATTAAACATAAACTAATTATATAAATTCAATTCTAAAATATATAAAATAGCTCGGAGTGCTATTTTACAGGAAAGTAATAGATGTATTAATTAAATATTTGAACTAACAAATAGTTCGATTGTTAGTTTAATATTCTCCATGAATTCATTGTTAATGATAGTAAATAAGATATTAATCTTAGATGATAGTCCTCCCAGTTGCATAAAATACTAATGTATACCAATAATATAATTTCATGATCAGATGTGACAATTGACATTAAAGAGAAACATTGAATAAGGTTTTAGTTGCTTTAATAGACAATTCAATATTTAAATAGTTACTTTTCACTAATACCTTTTTTTCATTTTTTAAAATGAACCAATTCATATTTTACTTCTATATATATAAGTTCACAAACCCACATTTTTATAATTAATCTAAAATCGGTTGAAATCTAGTTGTTATATTATTTAAAATTTTTACAATTATAAAATTTGTTTTATGTAATGCCATTTGTATTTTTAGAGAAACTGTCTATTTTAATATAATTTAAAATATAATTTCGTGTGTTAAGCAAAGTAAAAAAAAATTATAATTTATAGAATACTTATATTTTTAAATTATTATCTCAATTTAAATTTTATTATTTCAACTTTTTAAAAAATATTTTTGGTTTTCAATTAAATATTTTATTCAATGATTTCTTACATATTGCTCTTATTTTGTGTGTGTGTGTGGATTCTTTTTATATCATATTTTACTTCTTAATTTCTATCCTGAATTAGCTGCATGAATATTTTTTAAATATTTTAAGATGTCGATTTTATATAAATATTTAAATTGAAAGATATTCAAGTTACATTTTCGTTTTTCTTCTTTTCTTATTATATTTCTTAATTCCCATTGACTTCCGCTCTCCTTGGTTAAGTTAAATTCTAAATTACCGTTTTCCATTTAGAGCATGCTTCTCCTTCCGATTCCACTAAACCCTTTGGGTACTAATTTTCATCCTAGTTAATTAGCTTAATTGAGAATTTTAATTAAGCCTGTTACTTCTCTTAATTGTCGTAGAGACACCTGCTTTATTCTCATAATCTTAGAAATCTATCTGCTGTAAGTTAAGTAACTTTGGGACTTAAGTAAATTATACGCATTCAATATTAAAAGCAGTTTCCAATTCTGTCAAGCGTTCAACAACTAATTCTTCTGGAATTGGAATTACCGTTTTTCTTTAATTGTAATATAATTGTAATACACGTATAAATTTATTTAAAATATTCTTCTCCAATTAAGCTTAACTTTTAAACATTAATCTTGTTCTGAGAAATGAAATTCTATTTCTTAATTGAAATTCTTTTTTTTTTAATAAAACTTTTCAAAATATTTTATTTTAATGGTTAATTATAATTTCGTTAATTCATTTTCTAGAGATCAAAATAAACCAAGGTAAAGAGACAAGAAAAATAAATTACTGATATTAATAATAAAATCTCTTTACATGTTTTAATAAAAAGAGCATTTATTCACTTAAATCTAATCCCTAGGATTACACAAAAAGCACTGTATCTCAAGAGATAAGCCACACAACCAAATCAATAAATAATGTGTCAACTTATTCTAAGAAGAATTCGTCGCTATTATAGTATAAAAAAAATCTGATGAAAGCCGAGACAATTTACACATAAAATAATTTATGACGAAGTCAAAAAATGAAAACATTGAGAAAAATGAGGTAGTTAATTTAAAAACAAAAATGTCTTTTATGTACATTAACGGAGGATGAAAACAGGACATATTTTCTGATTCCAAAGCAAATAAACAACGGAAAGAAAAATATAATTTGGCAAAAATACTGCTTCTCAAACAAACAATTTGAATTTAATAAAAAGAGATTTCCAACATTAATAGTACATTAGAGTCCGTTAATACCTCTCTAGGTTAAAACCAAGAAAAACATCACTGAAAATGAGTATCATTTAAAGAAAAATAGGCATAAATTGCTATATACAGTGATGTAATGAGGAAACATACAAAATAAGATTATATTCTACAGAAACAAGTAAAGTTAAATGAGTTTTGATTGAGTAACTTCGAAAGTCTTTAATGAATCCATATTTATGATAAAATATATTATTACAATCGTCATGCAAATATTTGTAAAGCTCAAATTTAAATCAAGAATGGAAATTACACTACACTATTGAGGGATGAAGCACACTTAGGTAAAGTTTAAATAGGTCAACACATAATCATTACAATGGATAAAGCATAATTATTGACCTTATTATTAGATATTGGTCAAGTATTACGAGAAATATTTCAATATCGATTTACCAGCTATTTATTGTTCGGTCATTTAACTGTCTAAATTCTAGATAAATTAAAAGCAACAGGCTAGTGTGGGGCATTTGAATAAAAATTTTCAGAATTTGATTCCATAAAAGATTTTACAGAAATAAAAGGTTATATTTAAATATCGAAGGGAAAAAAAAACTAGTATGAAATTCAAACACTAATAAACGACAAATGTGCTAGAAAAAAGAAAGAAATTCTGTTTCTTCCGTTCAACAATGCTAGGGATCAAACTCGTGATCTTCCACTATGAAAATTATAAAGCTGCTAGTGGCCACAATAAGCTATTAAAATATAAACAAAATCTAACATTCAGAGACAATTGGTTGACTTATATTATATTAGTTAGATTTTTAAAGGGGGTGGTTTGTAGCGATTCTTTTATGACTATCCTAAAAGAGATGAATCTGCAAATATATCAAATTACACTCAGCTATTATAAAAGACTATATGAAAAGAGCCTCATGGCTTCATGAATTACGACATAGTACAGTGAAGCCCACGTAAAAAAATTTTCACTTTATATGGAAGCAAGGAAACATTTTGAGAAGCTCTGACAATTTGGATATATATTTATATATATAACATCTGTTTATTTTACTGGATTGTGATCATCATAATAAAAACTATATAGTGTGTTGAAATTATATCTGTAGCAAAGAAATAGGATTCAAATATTACTTAAGCACTAAAATTACAGCCGCTATAAACTAAGTAAGAAGTGAAAACCAATAAAGACAGAAAAGTAGCCGAAAGCAAAACAATTACTGTGTTTATAAATTTTCCACATGATATACTAACAAGAATTGGCGTTGGTCATATGGTAGATGTTGGATAGTAACGAAGAATGTACCATGTCAAGAAGAAATCTGTTGGACTTCACATCTGTTTTCATCTTTGAATCTGATACTGCCTGATTTGCAGATTAAATGTATCGATTTTGTATTTCAATTATCACGCAGTGAAAGCGATTAATTGGAGTATGAACGAAAAACGTTAGAATCTACTGCATTGTGTAATGACAAAGAATAAAATTAACAAATTTTGAATGAAAAAGGGCTTAAGTAAAAACCTCAGATGTATGACAATGGTATCTTGCACTCGTATAAAGTTAGAATATTTTAAGTTGTCGTCCTGGAATCACGAAACGATAGACATTTTGATGTAGTGAGCACTTGTTATATATCTTACATACTTCAATAGATCTGAGCCAAAAACCATTCAAAAAATGTAGAGGCACTGGGATCAAGTTGGTTGTCGGAGTTGCAATATGCAGTTTTTCTTTTTTTGACAAAATTTGAACCATGTAATTGAGACATCGTAAACTAAATTATCGTGGCAGTCAATTAAAAATGAATATTGTCCAGTCACGGAGAATAAAAAGAGGTTCGATATTATAATCACCATATCGGATAATAATGTTTTCGCAAATCTAGTCGTAGATGGCTATCGGTTCTGCCTAAGTAATAAATTGTTTCAACACTGGAATAGATATGGAAATATTTGCAGAATGCCGCACAGATTCTTTTGGATCACAGAATTCCATAACTGTAGAATGCATGAAGCATTACACGAACTTATAAGAGGTACTTTGCTTATCGTTTGAAAGACTTCGATTAGTCTTGATGGAAATAGAAATTCATCTAGGATAATATCGCCTGTGCATCCAATTAATTAACATTTAAGCATTGACTTAAAAATATACAGTACACGGGTCTTTACGGTACTCATGGCATCTGAGGAATTTTTTTTGGGGCATTTTGTCCACTTAGGTAAAAAAATGTTTTAAAAACTCCCTTCAAGTTTTCCAGTAAGGATTCAAGTTTTCATAAAGATAACGTTGTCTCACTACGGACCGCTGGAATTATGGATCCCTTGATAAATTCTTCTCGTTTCGAAGCAGAATCAATGTGTTATGGTTAGAGTGAAGGGCTCCGTGAAATCTGACATTAATAAAAAAATAAAGTCGTGCCGAGGTTTTGTTTGTTTTCTTTTTCTAACACTAATGATTTTCATGTTACAGGCATTCTTTCAAAGTTATTTAGGTTTTAATTTTGAAACATTAAATCTAGTAAAAAATAGGTCTAATCTTTCATAATTTTTTAATTGTTACCATAACCATGATTGTTTAACTACTATTTCTCACATGATTCTGAAGCACATATTTCAAAATATATCATAGGATGTATTTATTTAGATTCTATAAGTTATAGCAGATAGGAGTTTGAATATTGGGACAGTATTTACATCATATGATATAAATCTAATATAAGATATTACATTACGTTAAAACCACATGAAAATAAAATGAAAATTGAAATTTCTTAAAAGCACAATGGTGGTAAAAACTGTTTTGTACAATGCGTTTCATATGTATGGTGGAAAGTAATATGATTATATACCATGTATATTACATAACTAATACGAAATTATTTTATGTATTTTAGAACAAAAACATTAATTATATTAAGTTGAATATTATGTAGCTGAGAGGCTATTGTAGTATATAACCTGAAAGCACAGTATTCTAAAATTAATATCTGTACGGTAATACCAAAAGTATTTGAACCTTATAGTAAACCAATGAAAATTCCTAAAACTTTCTAATGTTCCCACAACAAGCGGATGCCAATACGGAAGAATATATTTGTTATTATAAAACTTTGAGGCAGGAGTGTTTAATACTTACATTTTTAATACTACTATTATGGTTACAACATGAAACACTTGACCAAGCTGATCATACGAGCTTTAAAAAAATATTTTGTAATAAAATTAAACATGGTTTCATAATTCAAATATTTAAATTCATTACAGAGAACATAGTTTATATTTATCATAAAGTAATCATTTTCCCTTCATAACTAAGGAAAACATATTGAATCAATTGTATATATATATATATATATATATATGATCATTCTAGAAATAGAAGCAATAATAAGAACAGTAAATTAACAGAAAATATGAAATAAAAAGGAATGTTTAAGTAACGTCGAAAAAGTGAAAAGTGTTTTCGTGATCACACATACAATGCCAACAGAACTTGCAAGATAAGTTCAACACTCTCTATAAATCAATGCCAAG
>JAPDSC010026567.1:0-13800 GCA_026290005.1 Latrodectus geometricus
CCTTAAATATTTTTATAAGTTATATTAACTTTCTTATTAATTACTTCCTTAAAATTTTGAAGATTAAAAATTTCCTCGAGTTTTTGGAATATTTTATTATCCTATTTAAAGAATTAAGAAATATTCGGAAACTTTTCTATACATATCATGAAGTATTATCATGAAAGATTTTATTTATTTTATTTATTTATTTATATATTTCATGATAATACATCATGATCTTTATGATTGTATATATAGAAATTAAAGAACACTTACAGTTCTTTAATTATATATAATCTTTTGAGAGAGAGATAAAATATTATTTTTTAAATACAGCTTAAGCTGCAAGTTAATTTGAATATTTATATGCATACTATTTAATAATTTTTAATGTAAAAATTATTGACTTATTAATTATTGCTTCAGAGAGTTTAATTGAACTTTATAATATTTCTATATGTATATAACATATTAATATTAAAATAATCACATATTTACTAAAGTGTACATTTAGAAATCATTGTGTTTTTAAAAGTATTCTTCCCCATAACAAATTTGTATTATGAAATAAAAAAAGGGGATTTCGCCTTACACAAATCAAGTATATATGTGTTTATTCTTATATTTTCTTATTGGAAAAATTAAGAAAAATTTCACCACTAAATTATGATTTAGACTGATTGGGATTAATTTTTTTATACTTTTATCATCGAAATTTCATTTCACAATATTTTAATTACGCCACCCAACCTGTCTAGTGGTTAACGTAACTGACTACGGATGGGGAGGATCTGGGTTCGAATCCCGGCTCGGGCATGGATGTGCTTTCTCTTTCTCTCTCTCTGTTCCTTGTCCTTTCATCAGATGATGGATGAATGTGGCCCGCCCTATAAATGGGTTTGTGGTGGTGTGGCGTGGGTGATGCTACTCGTATCTCCATGACTTGGTCCACAGGTGCCCACCGGGTAACGATAAAATAAAATGAGTACCAGTTTCCGGCCTTGTTGCGGCGAATGGGCTAATGTACTTACTTGCTCGAGGGTGCCCGCCATTAGAAATTAAAAAATTTATTTTAATTATAAGTCTTGATACTTACATATAGTTAAAGCAAAATAATGATAATAATTAATAAAAAATATAACTTACAATCAATATTAAATATTCAATATCTCTATCAAATATAAATATTTAACATTGACAAAGATTGGTTATAATTATAATTAATAATCAATCACAAAATAGTTCTACTATATATCATCATTATTATATATTTCTATGGTCACTAAACATTTAACAACAGAGTCTCTCCCTTTTGTTATTATTCGATCTACTTCTGTATGTTCATAAATTAACCAACATATTAATATTTCTTTTTATAGATTAATCACAAAGATTTAGTAAAATGGTCGCTCGCTTAGGAAAAATTTCTGTCAGCAAAAAATCTCTCGTCGCTTTCAAATTGAAGTTTTTAAATAGTTTGTATAAAATCAAAAGGCTAACATACACGTGTCAATAATGTGATATCGATAATTTTTCGTGTAGTTACTGAAATCAACCAAACTTTAAAAGTCGTTAATTAAAACGATGGATTTATAGAAAAACGATCCATTGAGATATATCTTCGGAAAGTTAATAGATTAGTTCTTGTAAACTGAACTTTCATAAACACAATTGATAGAATGTGACAATTTAAAGGACATCAATATCCTTCAAAAGCTATCACGTTTACGAGGATATGATATTTTAATTAAACTTTCAACAAAAATAGCTCACTGACATTCTATTATGAATGTTTTAAAACATTCATTTCGGAATCTTTTGTTACTTAAACTGTCATGAATAAAATGTGTTTTATTGTAATAATTAAATAGTTAAGTTATCTTATGCAATTAAAATTTGTGTGAATAAAGCTAAACTGATTTCAGCGAAATATTTTTCTTTAATTTTGTATATATTTATTATTAATTGATTACTTCACTCAAAAGTAATCAATCTCAAAATTTTCGATTATAATTTATAAAATCACTTAAAAATAGTTAATTTTTTCGAATGATAAAATTTGCTTTGCTGAAAAATTTGTTGATTTTCTCGTAATAAGGTTGCTTTATTTAAGTAATTAAATGCTAATATTTATTTTCGAATAATGAAGTTATCTTAACTAAATTTATCATAATATGTTTGTTTTTAGCTAGATCATTAGATCCAAATATTTATTTTCATTAACATTTTAATTAATTTTTTTAATTAATTTTTTAATTAGAACTTAAGTAATATTACAAATTTCTACTTAGTAAATTTCTTAAATTCAGTTATAATATTATGTTAATTTCATCATAATTATTTTAGCAATTAAATGCTAATATTTATTTCAAATAGTAAAATTGTTATTACATTAATCATTTCATATTATTTATTGTAACTTTATTATTCATTGTTTACAAGAAAAAAATAATCAATAAATACTTTTTAATTTGTGATTTAGATATATCAAATAATATATAATTTTATTATATATGAATCATAGATTAAAATGTATTTATTGATGAGTATTATTCAAATTATGTTTTTAATTATAAATCTAAATTTGAATATTCAACAAAAACAGATAAATGGAAATAGGAAAAGTTTGACTAGTTACATTATTAAAAATAATTAAAATCCTGTTAATTCACTTTAAAAAGACTTGAAAATAAGTAAGAAAGTAATATGATTGATTAATACTTTTCTTTTTAAATTTATTTATAAAATTTTGAGTTTTTTTTTCAAACAACAAATGTTGTTAAATATTTCTAAACCATAAAACCAATTATTCTTTATTTCCTATTTAATTTATTTCTATAATTAAATTTTATCATCACAATTGTGGATAAAGTTAAGTATTGTATTTGTTAAAAGTAGATAGTATATATAAAGCGAGCAATATTAATATTTATCTAATGCAAATAATATTAACAGTTTAATTCATTCAGTGGGTGCATTTTCTTAAAGAAAGTTTTCCTTCGTGTAGAAAAGCATAGCATTTATCACCATGAGAGTTTTCCTTCTTGGAAGAGTCAAGAACTGTTGACGAAGCAAAACGTCTTGAGATAATTGGTTTTGTTCCTGGGCGCAATTAAAGAATGTTTTTCTGAATGAGCTTCCTTAAGTAGAAGAATCTGAAAAGGAATAATACAAAGTTTTTAATAAATTGTTTTTCACATTTTAATGGATAAATTTCTTTTTAACTACTGTATGTTTAACATCTTAGAGGAATAATTGAATTTAAATGTTGTTAGAGATAATCATTACTGGGTAATAAGAATTTCATTACAACGTTATACTTACTACTATCTGAAATATATGTTGTTATAATGGTTATTTACATAAATATTGTTGTGGTAAGAAAGGAAGTCAATAACATCAAAATTGTGTAAATGATGTTTGTTCCCTTCCTTCTAATTGGGAAAATATCCATTTTTAATTTAAGAGTTTTAAAACTATTTAAAAAATTATTCTATTTAAATATTCAACAAATTATCTACTCTGCAAAGCCTGATTATAAGTGATATTCTTAATTTTTCATTCAAGGGCAGGAAAATATACATGGATTAACCTAATTTTGAAGAAAATTGTCTTTATGTCTTGAAATGTCTTTATTCTAATATACTGTCATTAATTTACATTTAGACACTTCAGGGAGAAACATTTACGGCCTTTTACATAACAATAGACAAAATGGATGCTCTTTTGTAACCTCGAAAGTGAATGGCCTCTATATTTAAGATTCAGGGACCACCCAGAAGACCCACCGAGTTGAGAGTTGGTCTGCTACTCCCATAGATACAAAATTATTTGATATATATTTTATGTGCATCATCTGTCATTGAAAAGCCCTACAGATCTTTTGTTGAATCGGGTATAGAACCTACTACTAAGTAATTTTAAGCTAAGTTTTTTTTTTTTACCTCTTTTCTTTCGTTAGTTTTTTCCAGACTTATAACTTCAGGCACAGACCTTTGTTTTCAGACTGCATGTGAAATAGTTGAGCAATTACCATACACATTGTTATTTCCTTATTTTATACTCATCTCATACAGGAGGAAGTAAAAAGTTATTAAAATAATTATTAATATTCTTAACTAATAATTAAGTTTTGCACATTTCATTCAAAGCCTGTATAAATACCTAACATTCTTACTGGTCTTTCTTTAGTTGGAAGAAATATTTTACAAGAGTCGTAACGACTCTTGGAAGGAAGTCTTTCGAAGGAATAAGAAATGCACATCTCTTGTGAATTTCCTCAATTTCTCCTCTCATTATATATCATGTCTTTCATTTATTTATATATCCTTTTTTAATAGGATGGTATTTAAAAATGGTAAACACCATTGCATTATTAAAAAAAGAGAAAAAAATGGAAATACCATCCCATTAAAATTTTAAAAGTTTTAATTGCAAAATTTATGAATTATTAGGTATTGTATGTTTATATTTCAAGCATAATGAAAAAATTACGCTAGTAATTTTTTCTCAAAGTACTTGTATTTTAATTATTTAAGATGTTGTGACTATGTGATAAGTGAATGCGTCGTTATTAAAATCAAAAGAGAAAGATTTAAGTTCTTGGTTTTCGTTCTAAGAGGACCTAAGACTGCTAAAACTTTTAGGAACATAATAGTCTCATTTCATTCTCATAATCAAAATATTCCATACAATTTTTGGTTAAATTTTATACCTAAAAATCATCAAAAACAGCCCATTCTAAGATAAAGTAATGAAATTCAAAAGCAATTACTTAAATATTTATAAAATACGAAGCATGGCCAGTAAATTCTGATGTCAGGAAGTTTTAAATATTCTCATATAACATATTCAATTGTAATAGAAGATTATTTTTAGAAAAATAAAGATAAGACACTTAACCGACAAATATAATTATGATGCATAAGCACAAATTCAATTCTTCATTATGATTCATCTTTTCTCTTTTATTTACAAAAAGAATTCAAACAGTATAACGTGATCTTCTCAAAGACAAAATAAAACAGTTTACATAATATCATGTTAATAAATTCACTTCATCTGTACAAATTTTCGTCAAAATAAGGTTTCAGCGGTATACGAAATCCTCTGATTCAGCTCATGAAAAAAAGAATTTGGCGGCAATATTTTCTGCTGGATCAGCTTTTAAGTAAATATTTTAAATTTGGTTAGAGATATTGCAAAAAGTATGGAGTCATATAATGATAAATATTTTTCAGATAAAATCAACATTTCCTGTTATTTATTCAAACAAACCGTGAAAGGGCATAGTTTGCTGCTTTTAACTTTTGTACAAAAACAAAAGCTAGCAGTGATGAGTGACACAGGAAAGTTAACTTGTTTAAAAGAGATCATGTAGAATATTTTAATTGTTGCTTATTTGGTAATATGAATTTTCCATCATCAGTTTGTATATATATATATATATATATATATATATATATATATATATATTGATTGAATTTAGGGAAACATTCTTAATGATTAATACACGTTTATTTGATCCTTCGAACTTTTCAGCTAAAATTTAACAAAAATCTAATTGTTTTTTCTCAATTAATTTAAGCCTGCATTTTTTAAATTTTACTAATTATTGTTAAATTATATATAAATTTTTCAAAATTTCTTATAAAAAAATGTATGGAAACTAGTTTCAATGAAAATGCTTTAAAATAAATATTTTGGTGTTGTTTAGTAGTCCATAGTCAATTAACAATGTACATTGGATTATTTTAACTTTATTTTGACAACGCAGGATACATTTTCTAATGTATTATTTACTGCAAAAACTGTTGAAAAATTATTAAGTCGTGCATAAGAAATAAACATTCAAATAATATTTTTATTAATTTTGATAAATAATGGAAGCATTTGGTAAATAAAATTAAGAGATTATTACTTACAATGAGCTGGGTCTTCTAATGAAGTAATAAAACCATTATAAAAATAGCTTAATAAATTAATACACCAAAATGTCTTGTTAACTAAATTAACACCAAGCTTGAGTTCATGTGGTAGAGCCTAATTCACATACATAGCAGATAACAAACGATGAACGTGGTCTCCAGTTTTTCCTGGATCAATGCTGTTGAAACATTCTCTTTAATTACCTGCATTAAGAGCTTCTTTTATCCCCAGTAAGTATTTATATAATGAATGATTTTCTTGCTAGACAGTTTTTATTCTTAAACTCTTCAAAGCCTTGACTGATATTGCTTAGTGATATTTTAAAGAAAACAGCGAATATTTGTAAATTTACAGAAGTGTTGATTCACCTGAAAGAGGGGGATAAAATGAATTATGTAAACAATAACAGAGAGATGCATGTTTTAACACCACGTGATTCACTGCCTAAACTATTTTGACGTTCATCGTACGATCTAGGAGAATTTTTCATAAGAATTGAGCTGTAACCGTGTATTAGAAAGAAACGTGGGAAACTCCCAGGAGCCCACGTCTATAGATGCAAGCAATGTTGGCCTGGTTGGTGAAGGCTTTCGTTTTCGCTATCGGAAAGTAGTGAGTTTGAATCCTGATCCAACCAAATGACAGATTGTAGCACGTTAAATATGGCATGGTCGCAATGTCCTCCATGCAGGGCTTCGAACCATAATTTTTTTTTGTTCCGGTTCAACAAAAAAAATTAATATCGGTTCAGTTCCAGTTTTCGCTCCGCCAAAAGTAACGGTTTTCGGTTCAGTTCCAAATGAATAATTTCATTTTATGTATATTCTTATTTGTACTAAAAATATAATTCTATCATAAACAAAAAATGTAATTCTATCAAAATTTAGAAGATTTTATTCTTTTTTTAATTGGTACACTATGTGAATTGATACAAACAGCAGGTACGATAAGAGCGGTGAGCAGAGGACGGCATTGTTATCAAAATCGCATTTGACAACTAGGTTCATGATTACCCACATTCGTCTCTCACATCGTGCCTTGCAATAAATATGTAAAAAATATATTATTTATTTAGCATATGAAAATTGCCTCTAATTATTAATATATCTTCTAACGTGGTCTCGCTGAGATTACTTCTGTTGTCTCGGAGAATAAATTTCAAACCTGAAAACGCTCTTTCAACACTAACTTGTGTAGCTGGAGCTGCCAAAACCACCATTGCAATCTTATACAAGTGCGGATATGTAATTTTATTCTCTTCCCAGAAATCTAAAATATTATGCTTTATATCAAGCCTTCGTACATTGTCAAAATTATTTAAAATGAATTCAATGTCAATCTCGGTAGAAATAGAGGTTCTATGTGTTCTTATTATTGCCAATTCTGTACTTTTTAAAAAAGTCTCTAAATCGTCTTCATTTTCTTCGCTTTCAGTAGAAGATTTTGTTTCCTCGTTTACTTTTGAAATGGACTTTTCAAAAAATTGTAATTTGTTCCAAATATTCTTTAAATGTTGCACAGCATGTACCTTTTGTGACGTGGAAAGCAAAATTTGATAACGCGAGTCCAAATAAACTGCTCCTACTAAACTATCAATTTCTATTAACAATGCTTCCCTGTTAGATAACTGATTATATAAAATATCTGCAAAGAAATTTTTAAAATTTCGTAACTTTATTTTGCAATGTGTCCAAATTCCGTAAAAATCGCTTAAAGTTAATTCTTCACTTTGTAGTTTCAAAGTTGCTTCCGTTAGGGGTTGTAGGGTATCAACAATTAATTTTAATTTCACCCATTTACTGTCTGCAAAATAGTAATCTAAATTATGTTCCGCTAAAGATGAGCTAAAATCTTTGCATTCCAATAAAGATTTCAACATATTATAAGTACTATTCCATCTAGTTGGACAATCCAAAATTGGTCTTTTAGTCTTTAAATTTTAACATAAGAGATGGAATGCGCAGCTTTTTCACCAACCCCCTAGCATCAGAAATAAATTCATTGAAATCGGCGTTTTTTATATAGTCTTTAATTGCTAGTTGCAATGTATGTGCAGCACATCTTATTCCGATTAGTTTATTAAAAGAAAAGTTGTGATCAAAAAATACTCCATCTTCAAAGTGATCCCTAGTTTCGAAATTTGCATTTTCCATTTCGATAACTTCGTCTTCAATTTCGGATCCTAATAAGTTGACAAATGAAATCATATTAGCTCCATTGTCCATAGTAATTGAATAAATTTGTTGAATATCGATATTATATTTTTCTAGTACTTTTTCAACCATATTTTTAATATAAATTCCAGTATGTTTATCTTTCAACTCTGTCATTCCCAAAGTAAACAAATTTATTCTTCCGCCTATTATCAACTGAGCATTGATTCCCAAAATTGATCTATTTAATCTGGTATCTATGTCAATTTTTAAGGAAATTACTTTTTTTTCGAGTGCTGTACTTATTTCAGAGACAATTTTAACAGCTGTCTCTGGTATTAATAATTTAATATTTTCAGAATTTACTGAAAAATGATTACCTATTGCATTAACAATTGGGTTCAAAATCTTTTTGAATCCTGAATATTCTAACATTTCAAATGAACAGCCATTAACAGTAATAAGTTCAATACATGCTTTAAAGACTATTTCCTTGTTTAATTTTACTTTCAAAAATTCTGATTTTACGTATTTATCCAAAGTTCCTTGTGAACCGCTGGATCCGCTGGTACTTGGAGTAGTTTCATCTCTTATGTTCAACTTAATTTTCTTTTTTTGCTGTACAGTTTTAAATTCATTACTATGATGACTTTTTAAATGTCGTTCTAAATTGGCAGCATGATTTCCAATTATAGAAGTGTCGCATATATTACAAATACTCTTATTCTCTGTTTTGTGATATGTGAAAAAATCCCTCTTAGTATTTGTCTTATTTCTCCCCATTCTAAAATCGAAAAGGAAAAAAAAATAAATAAATAGATCAAATAAATTTTTAAAAATATACAGTTATTAAATTATAGCTATAGAATAGGTTCTGCCCCTCAAATATAAATTAAGTGATAATTAGTGCTGTACCGAGTACTCGGTCATTTACTACTCGGCTGAGTACCCAGTAATTGGTTTTAAAAAGTTCCACTGATATGCTCATCCTTCAGCTGCTGTCAGTTTAAATCAACGTCAATAAAATATCGGACCGTTGTTGAACATAAAATGGCAAAGAGAGTAGGTGTCTTATTTGATGTTTCCAAAACAACATATATTGATAAAACTGAAGCAAATATAGAAAATATTTCTCGGTTTCCTTTTATTTCTGGGCCCCCCTGTATAGGAATTACCCTCCCTCACTAACATACACCAGAACCTTTTTTTACACGGTAGATTGATTCCTGAGAAAACCCTGTAAAAATAAATACGCAGTGTATATTGTATATAGAAAATATTCTACACTCGCGGTGAGTCCCAGATTCCGTTCGTATAGTATGTCAGATTCCAACCTAGTAGCAAAAGATAATATTCGAAATATCGGATATACTGACATCTAAGTCTTAATTTTAAGGTAATCTTTCATTTACGAAAAAAAAAAGTGTATTTGGCTATATTTTAACCCGTGTTAATTCAAAATCGCGTAAAAGTAAGCATTGAAAAAAATAGGTTTTGGTGTATTTTATTATTTTATTCAGTGTTATCGAACAAATCATTGACAAATTTTAAAATATAGTCTGAGAAAATGTGCTATTAGTATACAGAACAAATAGATTTTAAAAATCAATACACTGGTACTTACGTTATCAGTAATCAACATCAGAAGACAGAGCCGTATGAGGACTTGGCGAAAAAGGTGGCCGTCAGGGGCGCAACTGAGTTTGGAGCGCAAAACAAAAGAATGGAGAGCCAGTTGAGAGTTACACGCTATTTTTTATTTATTCTTTACTTGACTAAATACTTCTAGTTGACCATTGTAGTTAGTCTCCAGGAATTAATACCGACTGTCACTAGCCTTTTTACGTCTCCTGACCAATTAGACAAAGACACGTATTATTACGCGTACATCACATACTTCCTGCTGAGCAGCTGGTTTGTCTATCTAAACAGTCTATACAAACATCCGTGGATGATCACATTGCTGAGATGTGAAAAATAAAATATAACTCGATATTTTTCTTAAAAAATCATCTATACTTCTAGTTTAACCAACTGAGTTGAATATGTCTTCTACTAGTAGTTTCATGCGAAACTGAAACAGAAAAATACTAGTGAATATCAAAATAGGAAATCGAAAAGCAGTATACGTGTAATGTATACTATATAATGATAATTATAAAGTTGACGTTAAATTAGAAAATATTGATAAGTTGGTAACAGTAACAAAATGACTGAAACATATATCGAACCGAAATAAACCGATATTTTTTTTCGGTTCAGTTCCGGTTTTCGTTCCGACCAAAATAACGGTTTCTTCCGGTTTTCGGTTCAGTTCAGGTTCGAAGCCCTGCTCCATGTGAAATGATACTTCTGGAGAGCAGGCCAAGTATTGGAGAGTTACTGGGTCTCTGGTTCTAAATTATGAAGACTCCTACCCATCTGCCTCTATCTGAATAGTAGAGCTCAACTCACGGCTAGGTACAGGAAGCATGTTGGTTTAACAATATCGATATTAAAACTTTATAAAGGTACAAAATAGATTTATGCATCTTTTTTTAATTATTAGAAATTATTAACAAGTAAAAGACGATTTCCTTCTATTATATAAATATGTTATCAAAACACTCTAATACTTTTCAAATAAAAAAAATGTTTTTTACAATTCACATTTTTAACTATATTAACCTATTCTGGTTTGTAAATAAAAGTTGTATGTTTTATCCTAATTAGAGATTCAAGTTTTTTATTAATTTTTTAAACAGTGTCACAATTATTTTTGAAGGAATATTCTATCTTTACAAAAGTCTTTCATTATTGTCTGCATTCTTTGTTAAATTCACTATTTAGGAAAATAACTTCACATTTTGCATAAATCAATAATGTAATCTAAAAATTTAAACAAAGTATCATTTTCGTGTAAAACTACTTTTCAAATTTATTTTTTAAAGTTGTCTAATTTATGTATACAACATATTTATTTATAAATTTTATATAATTATTATTTAAAAACTGTTTATTATGTTTCTAATAAAAATATTTTATTGAGAAAAATTGTAAACAAAGATCTAATTTCTACCAAAGTAAAAAGCTTTTTATCCTTATTCAGAATCAACTTCTGCAAATTTTAAAAATATATTATTCCATAATTTTTCTTTTCCAGATAATCCCAAATATTATTACTAAAAGAAAGTTTTTTTTCAGAGCTTTTATTTAAATAAATATGTAATATTCTATATAATATTTATTTTAATCTTTGTAGATGGGAAAAATTTCTGAGTAGATTAATATTTACTATTTTCCTATGTTGTTAAAAAATATTAATCCTGAATATTTTTAAGTAACTATAACGGTTCAAAGTAATTTTTAAAAAGTTGCAAAAGAAAAAAATTTCTATTTCCTTTATAAGCACCTAATTAAAAAAATAAAATTTCCTTTTTTACTTTTAAGAAAAATTATTTTCCAAGTATCTTTTTTTATTTTTGTAAATTCGGAAGTAATAAGATTATACCATATAAAAACATTTCATCACATTGTTATTATTTTCTTTTTTATGAGATTCAAAATGCAGTATTTCTGTAATTCATATTTTGTCTGATATTGATTTTTATTTTTCTTAACAAAACATAGATTTTCTGGGTATTTTTAAGAAACTTTATAAAAAATTTATTTCAGTTACATATCCAAAATTATTTTTTCATTTGTAGTTTTATGTGTGTGTGCATGCATTTTAAGTTTAAATTTGGTTTAATAAATAGTTGGAACTTAGTAATTCAATTGTGTTGGGTTTAAATATCAACTTTTACTTTTTTCATGCAAAATCAACAAAGCTATACTGAAATGGCATAATTTTTTCGTAATATTAATAATTTTACCAAACAGTTAAATTACATATCAGTTATATCAAATTTCTTTTTCCAACAATAACAGACCTGCCTTCAATTTTTCAAGTTTTACAAGTTGGTAAACTGGAATTTATTTCTTTTTAATTATGATATGGAAATCAGTCCAAAACTATCCCTTGAATTATAATATTGGTCTACTTTAATGAATCTGCAATAAATGTATATGTGATAAGATACCAAAACTAATATTGTATCATAAATGTATGTAGGAGTGAATCTAAATTATTTTATCTATATTTTTAATGTATATTAAAAGGATTAAGGATTTTTCCAGATAAATATATAGATACTTATACACGCTCGAGAATACGTATTTCTAAGCAATATGAAAAATCTTTAATCCTTATAATATATATATATATATATATATATATATATATATATATATGAATTATACTGAAAATCTTTTACTTATATACATACATATGTATGCGTACTTATATATGTGTGTGTACTTGAGAACTTGTTTCATAATTTATTATTTTAGTAGATTTGAACCAATTTTTTTATTTTGATCTGTTCTGATACTAAACCTGTACTAAGATTTGTAGAAGAAAGATAAAGAACTAGGATTTGATAAAGAATTGTAGAAGAAATCATTAAGGTTTATCATTATGAAAGAAATCATTGAGATTATAATATATCGCTGGATTCTATAATTATATAAACCCTTTCCATTCCTTCTTTTGTTTAAACATATAAATTTTGTAGTTCTAAGAAAATGCAATTAACACTTCAATTCTATAAGTACTTATATCAAGCAATATTACTGTTACATATGGTAAAATAAAATTAAATAACTGTACTCGAGTGATACTTATAGTGAGAAATTAACTTAAATAAGTCACTTTCTCAATATGTTATTTTATTTAGTAGTTTTAAGACTCCGCCTTGCCGATTACCCTGTCTAGTGGTCAGCGTTCTTGACAGCAAATCCCGAGTTCGGGCATGGATATACTTTCTCTTTCTCTCTCTCCTGTCTTTATCCTTCCCTTATATGAATGGTTGTCTACTCTATAAACAGGCACCTATGGTGTGTGTGTACTGAGGAAGTCGGACTCCATACTAAATTAGGGTTCTGTTGGAAAAGTGGAGCAGCACACCTCATACTAGCCTGCCTAGCTGACACTCGACAAAAAATAAATAAAAAAAGTCTACTTTTTATCTTAAATTTAAACGCGTTATTTATGAATTCTTTTTTCGTCCATTCATTTTAAACTTAATTAGCAACATAAAAATTTGCAATATATTATAAATAGGAAATAACACATATTTATTTATGACATAAGAAAACACTTAGCTGTTATTTTCCTTATAAGGAAGATATAAAATGTTTTAAGTTAAAATACACTTTTTATATTTGTTTTTGGAAAAGATAAGAAGAAACTTGAGATTCTTTCCTTATAAATGACACAAAGCCGAAATAAATTAGGATGGAATAATTAATGAAAAACCTAATTTAAGATGAGCTGTTGTGTAAACTTTATACCCTTCCGCTTTGATCATCATATTACTAATTTTAATACAGATCCTTAATTAAACATTCTTTCTCTTTTAAGTAATTTATAAGAAGAATCAACTTATAAAATTAGCTTCTTTATTTTACAGTATATAAAAAATACCCATTTTAATAAAGAACGCGTGTGAGAAAAGATAGAAATGGTTTAATAATATAAGGTATGTTTTGCATGAATAATTTTCATATAAATTTAAACATTTTAAAAACAGACAATGAAATAATTCCTTTCAGGAAACTAATATTATATTACAAAATAAAAAATATTTAAATAAATACTTTTTTGTCACTCTTAACAAATATATTTTGACACTTTTAAGTAAAATATATATAAGAA
>JAPDSC010026572.1:0-13899 GCA_026290005.1 Latrodectus geometricus
TTTTTTTTTATATTCTACTTAAAATATACACTATCAGTTAACCTTAATTGTAACTACATTAGGTAATGTTTTCATCATAACTTGAGAAAACTACTCACTGTTTGAAAAGTTAAATGAATATATTTCTTATATCTTCTTTGATTGTCTTTCTATTTTAATGTTTGTAATTATCCAATGCCTTTGAATGTCAATTAGAATACTTCTTGTAGATCATAATGTCCTATGTATAAGTATTATGATATGTAGAAAAGTCTGAAAGAAATAAAAATGATAAAATGTATTATTGTTAACATATGTGCAGGAAGTTATAAAATACATTAATAAGCAAAAATTTGGGGTTATAGCTCAATTAGATCCTTGTTAGTTTGGTTTCATAAGATAAGGCTGTTTGAATTATTAAAAAGGATAAAAAAGAGGCTTAAAAATAAAAAAGAAGGGTTTTTTGTAAATATATTTTTTGTGTCACTTTTCAATAATTTTTCTTCATTTTTTTTTTTCAAACATTGTAAAAAAACTTAAACAAACATTTGTCATTATGAATGAAAAATAGAAAAAAATATTGAAAGGGTTTTATCTCATATTTTGCTTACTATAATGCCAGTTGCTCTGATATTTCCATTTTCATACATTGATTTTTTTATTTGTAATTCATAGATTTTTTTTTATCAATGATGTTGCTGCAGTTTTTTTTATAATGTCTATTTAACGATGAAAAATAATTTTTTTTTTGTATAAAATTAACTAACCAGTTAAGTTTTTTAAAAAAAATATTGAAATGAATTTTATTGGTAACATTGCATACATATAATATTTATTACATGTCATAAGATATTTATTACATGTCATAAGTTTGAAAAACTTATGACATGTAATAATAAAATTTAAAAAAAAAATAAAACTAAAAAAAAAAATTTAAAAAAAAAATAAATTTAAAAAATAAATAAAATTAAGTTTTAAGCAATTCATTTTTAAAATTATTTCATAAATGTGTGCAATTTATGATTCTTTAGCTCAAATCTAAGTAGAATTATCACAGAAAAATACCCAGTGAGATCTAGTCCACGAACATTAAAAATTTTTGCATTAAGGAAAAAAATTTTTTAAATTATAAAACAAAAGAAAAGTTACATCACTTCATCAAAATATTAGCTAAGAAAATTATTTAATATAAAGAAAACTCTTCATCATTAATTTCAACTTGAATGAAGTGCCAAAGAATAGGAACTACCGAGTATCAGCACTAAAAATATTTATCATCTTTAGAAACTCACTATTTTTATATCATAAAGAAAATGGTATGCTTTCATAAATGTAGACAATATAAAAACATGTAAATTTTTTCTTCTGCCAAATCCAGTTGAAACAAAAAATAAATATTAAATAGAATAAAAATTATTTAAATAATGCAATAAAAATATATAAATTTTATAATATGTCTATCAAATGCACATATTTTTATGGTATTATATAAATAATTTTTACTTTAATTAGATTTGGTAAAACAAAAAAAAATTTCAAAAAAAAAAAAGTTAAAAAGACCATTTTAGTTTATTTCCTATATTACAATAAGAAACTGCTTAAAAAATGTAAAACTTGAATTATAAGATAAAATTTGTCATCTTTTCATTCTCAAGTTAAGATTGACTAATTATAACAAGTGAAGGAAAGTCTAACTTGTTCTATCAATAATAAAATATTACATGCCACTCTAGAATTATTGTTAGATTATTTAAGTTATAAACAAGGAAGAAAGATAAAAAAAAGAATTCAGGGTAACTCATTTACTAAAAATTATAATTTGTTCGAATGAAAATGTGGTGTATAATAGAATCTTTTTACTCAAAGTTCTTATTTCTTAATTAAATTAATAAAAATGATAACATTCAAAAATTAAAGATTAACATAACAAAATGGGAAAATTAGAAATTAGTCTTTCTTCACTAAAATATTTTAATAAAATCTCATGTCTCTTAATTTACTATCAATAAGTTAGGAATTATTTAAATGTTTCATTTTATAGGAAGATATACCTGCTTCACCAGTTTCTAGCTTCATAGATAATAAATTCCTGTGTGTTGAAAATGCTGGTGAAAAATATGCCAAAGATATGAAAAAGCGCCATTCTGCTGATTTTTCTAATTCTGATATTAAACTACCTACTAATTTAGGTAAGTTATTTTAAATGCTTGAATTACTATATTAAATGCTTGAAATATTATAAATAAAATTAATTTTTTTTGAACAAGTTAATTTAGATTGTAAAATAAATCTCTGTTGTCAATTTGCTGGCATCTTAATTTGAAAGATCCTTCTAGAACTTAATATAAAATTTTGAGACAAATAATTTTATCAGTGTCCAGGAAAAGAATTTATTGAAAACAAACTGGTTTTGAGTATGAGGTGTGTGTCAAAATTGTTGGAAATATATGAAAATATTGTCATTAAAAAACAACATTAAAATATAAAAACTTCAAATGAAAATATAAAACAAAATTATACGCAATTTTCGTTCACAATATTTTTGAAAGTCTAATATAATGTGTGGAAAAAGAATTTTTCTGAAATTTGATTGTCTCTTAAAACTATATTATGTCATAGGTAGCCTTCTAATTAATTTGCTAATGCATAGTTGATTTATAAGTACAACTGAATTTTGTAATTGCAATCACATAAATTATTAAAAAGACTGAAAGATTAATTACAAATGCAATAGTTGAAAAGGGAAATTAATCAAAATTTCTAATTATGTAAGTATTTTTATATTTAGTATTATGAAAATTTTGTTTAATGTTGGTATTTAAAAATCATATGAAAAAAGATTGAATCAGATAACTTATAACTGTTATTTTCATAATTTATCAAGAAAATTAATTTTGTATAACAAAAGTTATTGAATTTGTTCTGCAGCTTAGCTTGTATTACAAACTATTTTGTAAAAAATCTGATTATATAATACTTATTTGTGTAAAGTACACAATCACTGAATAAAAATAGAAAAACCAATGAAATGCATCAATTTCCTTAAGAAATATTTAATGCATTATCATATAAATTAAATGTATTCATTTAATTTATCCACTGTTAAAGTTTTTAAATTTTATATAAGGCTTATATATAATTCTTGTGAGAAACATAAAATCTAGTTTTATTAATTATTTTTTAAAAAACAAAAGTAGAAAAACAATAGAGTTGATTTATTGAAAAAAATGTTTTCTTCATTTTTCCACATATTCATAAGCATAGCAATTGCAATTTATTCCTAATCACAACAGACAGTATAATACATAATCAATCATAAAAATTAGAATTGAAAAATTAAAGCTGTGAATCATTTACTTAACACATTACTTATCAAAAATTTAAGTTATAAAGTAATTCAGTGAAAATTGATGTTCCTATTTTTTTAATCATCAGTGATTTTTTTATGTGCTTATGATAAATTTTATTTATGTATAGGATTTATGCCTTTATATTTCACAGCAGAAAATCTGTTCTTTGGGCAGTTTCCTATTTTTATGCTAATTTGATTTTAAAATGTGTTTCGTTTGTTTTAGAAATCATGTATTCTAAAATTTTACACTAAATCTATCTAGTTTATCCTCTACATTGCTAAAATAAATAAAGAATAACATGATTTTATTAGAATTGCAGAAATTCTTTAACTGATAATAAATTGAACATCTGTTATTTAAAATATAGTAAAAAACAAAAGGGAAACTTTTAGATGTAAATCTATGTTTATAATGTCAAAAATTAAAAAAGACAAAGGCAGAAACCATAATTTCACAGAGATTGTTTTTCATTGGCTCTGCATTGAAATTTAATTGTTCAATGTTTGTTTTAAGGGAAGAAGATATGGAATTTTCATAATAACATGATTTACTGGAAACTGTGTTTCTTTCTTGTAATGGATTGAGATATCAAAAGACATAGGAGGTTAAAAAGAAAAGGAAGGCCTTAATAAGTGTAGCAGTTTCCAAAGTAGCAAAGAACACCATTTCAAGATTGTGTAATCATTTCTATGAAACAAGAATATGCTGTCATGGCAAATGTTGATCAATAGAATCATGTTAATAGCATGAACAGTCTATACTACTCAGCTGTAAAGACATAGTTTGGCAATAAGATGAAGGATCTTAAGCCAAACATTTTGAAGAAAACAGGGTAATCTTGATGTGTGTAGGTCAATTATATGTACTACATCATTCTCAAAATACCATGCTGATTGAAGAAATTTAGCTGCTAAATCTCAAGAATAAATGCAAAGCGTTTAAAATCAGAGGCTTCTTAATGTTTATTCCTAATTTAGTTTGGAGTGTTGCATTAGTTGTGCTTTGATATGTAAAAAAAAAATGATCAAAGTAACTCCAAATGAAATTGGTATGGATCAAATTAGAGATTGGGTAGGTTGATACTATGTATTGGAAATTCAAAATGCAATGTATAAAGTATCTATCAAAGTATTAAGTAAATCCAAATTCAATCATAAAAATTTGGGAAACACTTGGATAATGTTTTGATGCAAGATAAAAATATCTTTTTGCTTTCTTGGACTTTAAGATGGAACTTCTGGGGTAAAGCAGTAGCCCTAAAATCTGACTAATTACATCTGTAATGAATAAGAAACATTTTATTTATTTTTTTATTATTTGTGATTGTAATAGTGAGGCATTAAGATTCCCCAGGATTTGGCATGCTTGAACAATGTACATAAATAAAAGTGACATTTTATTTATGTACAGTCTTTGTAGTTTACTTACAACAAGGAAATGTAGAAAAAAAATTATATTGATTACAGTTTCAAAAAATAGGATGTGCACAAAAGAATGAATTAATACACACAATTTATGATACTAAGAACTTAAACATGTCCTGCTGTATGGGGGGAAAAATTGCAGGCATGAAATGTTGCCCTAAAAGGGGGTCATGTAATGCAGATCTGGACCAAAAAAAAAAAAATTCTTTGGAGAGAAAGAAAACAAATATTTTAAATTTGTAGGCCCTTGAATGAATTGTACATTAGACAAAATTTAGTTGATCAAGAAGAGAGATTAACTGAAGGTGATTGAGACTTTAAATAGGAAAGATTTTTTTTTTTTCAGATTTGGATTAATCTTACAAGTGATAAGGCCAGGTAGCATATCAGTAATAAATTCGTGGTTAAGAGCGTAAGTTAAATAAGTACCATGTATTTTTGCACTAGTGCAAAAAAGAAGCAGCAAAGGACTCTATCTGTACTGAGGAGCTCCAGCAATCAAATGGCAAAAAAAAAAAAAAAAAAAAAAAAAAAAAAAAAAAAAAAAGGAAAATTTCCTAACGCCAAGGAGTTACTTCCAAATGCAGTAATTCAAAAGCTAGGAAGTAGCTCAACAAATGAGTGCTGCAAAGGACATCAGATAACAAGGTGTTGGCATGTTAGAATTTAAGTGATACAAAATCACATTTATTCAAAATAGGTATATAATTGTTTCAAAAGACTACATGTTATATTAGACTTCTTCATGAATGGATTCACATGCTTACAAATAATGCAGCATGCATTTGAAATAGCTCTTAGCTGCTCAAGAAAACCTTGAAATATATTATATCCTTTCCAAATAATATGTTTTTTTGTCATATACATGCCACCAAATTGTTACCCTGAAACATGATTTCAAGTTATTTCTATCATTTCAGAGAATTAAGCTTCCTGTGTTCTTTTCTAACCTTTTTCTTTTTATTGTGTTTTGTTATATTTTAAGCCTTAGCATGTTTTTTTAGCTGTATATAATTTATTCTTTTATTTATTCTCTTGTTTACTTGACTTATTTATCTATATGAATCTGTTCTTTTTAATGATGAATTTAAAGAAAATATAAAGGATTTAACTTTTATGACCTAAAATTAACTATTTTAATGAACACTAGTGCGTAAAATAACTTTTTTTTTTTTGTAATTATATTATTACATATTGGTTTCTAATCATCAAATGTAGTTAAAATCCTGTAAAATAAAATAGTTATTTTATAAGATTATTATAACATTTAATGTTTACATTTAAAAACTTGAAAATATCTTTATTAGAGATTTTTCATATTTTTCCTATTTTATAAGATTATTATAACATTTAATGTTTACATTTAAAAACTTGAAAATATCTTTGTTAGAGATTTTTCATATTTTTCCTATCATTTTATTACTATATATATTTTACTTAAATGTTTTTTTGTAAAATTTTTTTGCATATATAGAAGAAATTCCTAATTCGAAATACATTTTGAACCAAGTTTCCAATTTTGTAAACTTGACAAATTGGCAAATATCCATATGTATTTATTAGGTTTCTTTACTGGAAAAAAAAAATTTGAAAATATTAAAATTTGAAATAAAAGTTTTATATATATATATATATATATAATAGGAAACGGAATGATTGATTTAGTTGTCATTACAAATTGTGTTCTTAAATTTATATAAAATATCCATGCATTTGTTAGTTATGTTATTGTAATTGGCTTAAAATTCATGTAGCTAAATAAAAAAAAACAAATGCCTTTTTATTTATTTAAATACAAGAATTGCATTACAATCCAAATTTGTTACTTTTCCCCCTCTAGGAATTTATTAGATTAATATGAACTTTGAAATGTTTCCACAAATTGATGTATGAGTGTATTTTAATATATTTAATAATAATTTGGATTAAAAAATATGAATTTTTAAGCATTTTATTTTTTTTTAAAAGGTCACCGGAGATCAGGATCATGTGATTCACCACATTTAAAAGCTCCTGATGTTCTTAGTAGTTTTCCTAAGAATGTTGAGTTTTCAAAGTTACCCAATTGTAGTGAAATTAATATAGAAACAAATTGTGAGTGTGATATTCTCTTATTTATTTTTATTTATAAACGCTTTTTTCATTGAAATCCAAACTTATATTGCCTTATAAAGCCTATTCATTGTTTTGATCTTTTGAAAAATTTGATCTTTTTTTAGTTACTGGTGATATATTAAATGATGTTCCACATTCAGGAAACTATTACTGCTTATTAGAAAAAGAACTGCAGGTATGCTTAGTTTAAATAAAGATATATTGTACAGCAAACTCTTACTATTCAGATAAGCAAAATTTTGGTTCATTCAAACATTTTTTATATAAATATTCAATTTTGCAAAGAATAAAGCTTCAGCCTCAGCTAATGCATGAACATTTTTTCCTTTGTTGGCAGTTTTGATTATTTTACAAATAAATATAAGAAAATCTTTATTTTTATGTAGAGAATTTTAAATGGTAAAAATAAATGACCTTTATTGAATTTTTACTTTTTTAATGTTTACTCTGAAAACTTAAAATCCTATAAATATTAAAGAAATGCTTTCATTTTTTTTATTTATTAATTTGTATTTTGATAATACTTTAATTTATTTAGATTGTGTATTGTATGTATAATATATAGAGATTAATGATTGAGTTACTTCATTATATATATATATATATACTTTTTGTAGCCTGTGCCTCCTATACAAGTTCCTGAATGTTTAGATATGTATAATACCTGTGAAAGATATATTCGGGAGTTACTACAACTCCGAAATGAAATTGCATTACTAACAGAGTGGAAGTGAGTTGAATAAGTTGTTTAAGTTTTCTATCAATAAATTTAATGTTTTAAAATTTTATATTCATTTGTGTAAACATATACATCAATCCTTCAATTAATCCAACTTTATGCTAATCTATGGATACCAAGTTGCAAAATTCTTTTAACATTTTAACCATTTTAAAGAAATTCAATTGACATCTTTATTAGTTTTAACTTTACAGAAATTTTGATATTTTTATTTATTTGTATTTAAATTGATTTATTTTTTTAATGTAATTCCAAATAAATAAAAATAATTAATGATGTAAAGAAAGAATAGTAGAAGCTTAGTGGTATTACTGTGGTAAAATAACGACAGCTACCTCTAGGCAGAAGTAGGGAATAAAATATATCTTAAAACATTTTATACAAATGCATGTGAACTTATTGGTTTTGAAGGGAACTATCATTTTTTTAAACAATTTTTACATTCATGCTTTGCATTTTTAAAAAGATTTATTCTCTTCTACTTTTTGACCATTTTCACAATTTTGACATATTTCCTTCCACTTTTGATATAATTTTTTACTGTCCTTTAAATATCATTTTTAATGATTTTTCTATAATCTATTTGCTTCCTACAATTCCCAAAAGTAGTTTGTTTTCATTAATCGATTAATTGTTGTTATAATCTGCACATTTCTGTTTTTCTATAAATTTCTTGAATTAACTAAGACATTGTGAATTACTTCATATAATCAGTTATATGGGAGTGCAGTCCTCCTAAATTTCCTTTACTTCCTAATTTTTCTCGGGGTTCATTAACTTTCTTTAAAACTCCTACTCAAATAAGATGTTTTCTTAAGGAATACATCTGGCTGTTAATTATTTTTAAAAGGTTTACATTACTGATGTTTCTTCTGCCACAATCATACTGGACTCTTTTAAATATCAATAGCTAATAATTTATTGTTACATGTTTATTCATTAAAACTTTTTCTTGATGAGCACTGTCCAAAGCATGTCCCACTGGCCACATGGGGCCCATATTCCATCTTTGTGCAGCCTGCGGTTGGGTTTTTAATATTATAATGGAAAAATAAATTGTTCCATTTTTCCAAATTTTGTTGGTAGAAATGATTTAATTCTTTATATGGTATTATAAATTTATGACTAAAATATAGAATCGTATTTGAGTCCCGACTCAAAGCCTAGTGCCTTATTCACTGTGCCCAGTTGTCTGTCTTCACTCAAGGCCGTTATTCAAAATAATAACAGAAGTTGCACTTGATCTTTTCAAAAGCCACCCAATTCGACAGAGAAGAACATTAAACTTAAAATTGTCACGGATTGATTTATTAGATTACATATCAATTCCCCACTGACCATCGAGCGAGCCTTCCTGCTAAAATGTTGCGTGATTGGAGAGTGAAACAATATTGGCCATTTATTATCGTTTATTTATTGGCTGTCATTTGACATGACGAGTATTTTGTAGTAACTATCTAGTAATCCTAGTGGTTGTGTAAATTTGAGCTTACTCCTTCGTATATTTCTTTTGTCAATTTAAACTTGTGATTTAATTAAAGAGTAAATAAAACTCTATTGTACAAAATAACAAGCCTCATTATGTCTGTGAAGAAGCAAAAAATAAGTGATGAAAATTGTGTATTTAATGAAAAATGGAAATTAGACTATCTGATCTGCAACAATAACAATAAAATTCAGTGTATAATTTGTATGCAAATTTTGTCGGTGAATAAGGAATACAATGTGAAATGGCACTATATTACTTTGCATGAAGAAAAGTATAAACAACACATCGGTGAAGCAAGAAAAATTATTGTAGCCGAGTATAAAAGAAAACCAATGCATCAAACAAGTATGTTTTCAAAAATAAGTACAGATAATAAACAAAACTTGGCTATGTCTTATGAAGTTTCTTTACTATTAGCCAAATCAAAAAAAAAAAAAAAAAAAAAAAAAAAAAAAAAAAAAACACTATTCAGGGATTGGATTTTAATAAAAAAATGCAGTTTGAATCTTCAGCATTATCCCACCAAACAGTGGCGCAATGTGTAGATAATATGGGTGAATATGTTTAAAAAAAAATATGTGATTGCATTTGGGATTGCGAATACTACTCAATATGTTTGGATGAAAG
The DNA here is from genome assembly GCA_026290005.1 of Latrodectus geometricus. Taxonomy (NCBI): domain Eukaryota; kingdom Metazoa; phylum Arthropoda; class Arachnida; order Araneae; family Theridiidae; genus Latrodectus; species Latrodectus geometricus. The sequence goes on from JAPDSC010026572.1 coordinate 9,727, forward strand.
CACTGGCCAGACAGATATCAATCAATTATTAATATTTATTTGTTGCATTTCAAAAGATTTTACTATTACAGAGAAAATGTTAAATTTCATACCATTACCTGGAACAACTAAAGGTGCACATATCTATCCAACTGTTAATAAAAGTGTTGTAGACTATGGAGGATTTCAATAATTTTCTTGTATTGTAACTGATGGAGTGAAAGCTATGATGGGAACAGTGACAGGATTTGCAAGACTTCTTAAAGAAAATGGCATTAATTGCCCATTGTTTCACTGCATCATACACCAGGAAGCCTTATGTAGAAAATCTTTGCGCAAAGCGAATTCCATGAAAGTTGTTGTTAGAATAATAAATCTCGTTACAAGCAGGGAAACAAAGTTTTGACTCTTTTTAAGTGAAATTGATGCGACCTATGGAGGTTTATTATTACACTCCAAAATAAGATGGCTTAGTGCTGGGTGTTGTCTTGAACAATTTTATGCTTTACAAAAAAAAGTACTTTAATATTTCTTTTCATTTCATTTCATTTATTTTCATTAATATCCAATTTTTTTCATTTTTTCTAAAAAACGAAATTAAAAATCAGATATTTCTGAACTGCAAGATACTTTATTCCTGCTTGATCTTGCATTTTTAACTGACAACACTTAAATTAATTAAATTTGAAGTTATAAGGCAAAGGGCACAATATTGCCAATTTGTATGGATATGTGAATGGTTTTAAAAGTAAACTTAAATTCTTTAAAATGTCTCTAGAGCAGAATGATTTTTCTTTTAAAATGAGTTGCAAAAAACAGAGATGAAAAATTTTGAAGGATATACTTTTAAGGATCACCTGAAATATATTGACGTTGTAAATGGAAAGTTTCAGCAGCGATTTGCAGATTTAAAGAATTAGTGATACATCACTTTTCACTCATCCATCAACAATTGAATGTGTGAAGACTGATTATCAATTGGAATTATGTGACCTATAATCGGACTCCTTTTATAAGAGCAGGACAGAGTCTGAAATAGATTTTTTTAACCTCCTTGGCAAGTGTTTCCTCAAATTAACCAATTTTGGCTTAAAAATGGGTTTGATGATGGCCAGTACCTATTTTTATGAAAGTGCTTATTCCACAATGAATTTTATAAAATCTAAAGATCTTCACTGTCAGATAACTCACTTACACAGGCACTGCGTCTGACCAATAACTAATACTGTATATATAAAAAATTGATATTGAGAGGATTGTAAAAGATAAATTAATGAAGCCCTAATACAATTTCATGTAACAGTTACATAGTAACAATATTAAACGCTCTTAAACCTTTTCTTAAAAAAATGTGTTTTTTTATCTAAGCAGCCCTCCAATCTGTTTAGTAATTTGTATTGGCCCAGGACCAAATTTGGTTTGGACAACCCTGTTCTAGATGATAATAAGACTTTAAAATTCTTCCAGTTCAGAAGATTTAACTGTACAATATATGGTTATAGTCACATTTGTATATCTCATTTAGTAAGATATATCCTACAGTATATGCAAAAGGATTTACATGATTTAATATTTTTCCTTCTAAAAAATGTTGACAAGTAAGATATTAATTAAAAAAATTTTTTAATCTTAAATTTCCTTCTTTCCATCTTTTAATTTTGCTTTTTTTCTGTCTTTAAAGACTTTTGTGCAATTAATTAAGATTTATAAAGAGTAACTGTAAATCCAAAAAAATTTTAAATAAACCTATCTTTCTAAAACTATGAAAATAGTTGTAGGAGTATTACAAATGCAATCCGTCTCTATCATTTATTTTCCAGAAGTTTCATTATGTTATAAGCATTGTTTAATAAAAATTAAGTAAAATTCAAACTTTATTTATCAAGTTAGATATTCATATATTGAATTTAAATTAATATTAAATCATAATTTGGATTAATTTTTTAAATGTTTGCTATGTAAATCATTTCTTGATGTTTTTGTTTTTTTGAAATTTGCAGTTAAACTATTTTATATATTTACCCATTTCCGACATATTTATTGGGGTTTTTTTATTATATTTTTATTTATTTATTTTTTTATACAACATATTTTATATTTTCTTCAAATAAATGTAGTAAATATATATTATTTTAATAGTAAATGATGACTTGTCTTCATGCATTAAATTTTCTTCTTTAATTGAAAGATATTTGAATAATGAGACTATTTTTATTCAACATGCTAAGTCTCCTTTGATTAGAAAGAAATATGTAATAAAATACTTTTCAAAATTTGTTTTGAATACTGTAAATTCAATGTAAAAGGCAAGATTCAATAATGTAAAACGAGTTTTTAGAATTGATTTTTGAAATATGATGATTTTCTTTCAGAAATGAAATTGAAGCTCAATTCAGACCTGAGAAGGAATATCTGCAACTTAAGAAAGAAAGAGTGAGTTAGAATTTATATTTTTAATGCAAAATTTTTATTCATTATTTTAAGCATATTAAGTAAAATGAGTTAAGTGTGGAACAATACTTAACTCATTTTACTTAATATTTAAGCATAAAAGATGCTATTAAAAATAAATATTTTAAGAGATACTCTTTCAAAAGTATATCTGTTGCTTTCAATAATTTCTACCATGCATAACCTTGAAGTTAAACATATGTTAAAAATTTTTGTGTTACTTTATTTTACATCTGTTATTTCTTTGTATATTTATTCTATATTTACATTAAAAATGGATAATAATAAATGTATGTATGCTTTTTGTTTTAATTAAGGATTTCCATTTTATGCTTTCATATTTGCATTTTGAAACATTTGTGTGTCTGCATAATTCTTTTTAAAATTACTTATAGTAGTGTTTTACTATTGAAATTCTTATGAATATATAAAATTCAATATTTTATATTAAATAAAGATTATTTAATAATATATATTTTTAATTTTTTTAATAATATTATTTAATAATTTATATAATATTATTTAATAATTTATATTTTAAGTACTTCAAACATTGTTGTGATTAGAAATTATAATTAATTTAAAATATAATTTTATAGCTAATTTAGTTAAAAAATTCATATCTTAATTAGCAAAACAAAAAATTTACAAACCATTAATTTTTTTTTTATGTATATGAAGTTATAAAATATTATTTCTGCTGATTTTATTCCAAAATATTAATTATTTATTGTAATTTTATATTGGTATGTTTCATAAATCTTTAAAAATTTATTAATGATATGTATATTTTAGGAAAGTCTGCTTCAGCTACGACAAAATGTAAAGAAACAACTAGAAATTATTCGAAATAAACAGCAAAAAAATAATAGTAATGGTTCTGATAAAAATAGTGGAGAAGATTGGGTTTTAATATGAGACTAGGAATGATGTTTTTCTTGAATTCCTTCCACATTGGTGAAATATTCTTTTGAATATAACATATTTTTGTCTTATTTAAAATATGTTTGAAGAATATTGGTTTTTAAAATTTTGCTCAAAATGTCACACAATCTAATGTAGAGAAACCCATTAATTGCTTTATTTAACATTTTAATTATTTTTTAAATTTGTATTTTTTGTTATTTGTTGAATATGTTGTTTACTATTTATAATAAGGGGACTTGTTGTAATGATGATTGAAGATATTGCTTACTGTACAAATTAATATTGAAAGATTTCTTAATATGATAATCTTTTTCTGTTCAATAATTTGCATTTCTTTATATCATTGTATGATTAAAAAATATGTTTATCTTTAAATAATTTTTTATATCTAAATAGGAAAAATGTTAGATTTATCACTGAAAATTATAATTACTGAATAAATTTGTGTGTAACTTCTTCACATTAGTATGTTTTTCATACTTCATGTGTAATTTATCTGACTGTTAAACAAAGTATTGCTTCACAGTGAGCAGTAAAAATGTAATCATAATTATTAATTTTTTCATAGAAAATTGTTAGAATGTATTTCCTCTTAAATATGTAATTACATATTTTTTTGCATTTTGTTGTATCAGCATATTGATTCAAATTTGTATTTATAAAAATATTGTTGAATGTGCATTTTTCTTTATTGTATCATGCAAAAAATATTTTTATATACTATACCTGAGTGTAGATAAAGTCACTTATGAAAACTATAGAATTATTTTAAATATATTTAAAATAATTATTTAAATTTGTGTTAACTTTTTGTAT
>JAPDSC010026582.1:0-14666 GCA_026290005.1 Latrodectus geometricus
AAAAAATTAGAAAGATTCAATTTCTTGATTTATATATTTAAAAGAAAAGAATAATTTACAGAAACAAAATATTTATACGAATACAATTATTTACATACAAACATTAAGAAAACAAAATTCTTGATTAATACAGTTATACTTGATAAAACAATCAAATTTATTTAATTGTTTCTTTGAGATTTTCTATATAAATTTTATTAATTATAAACATATAAATTATATATGTCAAAAAAAACTTATATATACATATATATACACATATATAACAACATTTTTTTATATAAATATATATAGAAGAGTTAAGAAGGAGAAATAACTATCTACAAAGTGTGTTATTAAGAAAAAGATTATGACAGTAGTAAAAGAAATGTAATAAGTGAGGGACTAAGTAAGTATACCACTCCTGTTATAAAGAAATAGGCACGATAAGTCCGATTACAAGGTTTGTTTGCCAGCATTCCGAAACTCGAGAGAAGAATTTGTGGAGTTTTTGCTGGCAGCAACTATTTCAGATTATGAAATGTTTACTTATTTTGAGTTTTTCATTCTAATTGGACATTTAGGGAAGTGGATCGAAAGATGATGTCTCCTGAATTAGAGAGATGCAGTTTAACTATTGTGGCTTCAGTGAAATTTAAATTAGGTGTGGGGACATGCGAATGACTAATTCTTGATTTAATTAGAATTGCTGTCCCTCCCTGGGCTAGTGCTCTATCATTCCTGTATACATTATAATTTGGAAGTTTAAGATAGTTTCCACTAGTAAGGTGGGTTTCTTGTAACATGATAATGTCTGGATTATTTTTTATTACAAAGTTTTTGAATTCACAATATTTTTTGAGTATGCTGTTCGCATTCCATATCATAATTTTTTTATCGCCCATAACATTAATTACCATTAGTACTATCTGTAATACTAAGGGCTTTCAGAAGAATGTTCAGTTTATCAGCTGGGTGGACAGCTTTTTCCAAGAGGGAGACAGATTGCAGAAATGCTGGATAAGCTTTAAAAATTAAATTGATTTCCTTAAATAATTTCATAATTGATTGGACATTTTCAAATTGGTTGATATCCTGAAGGGGGTTTGTGGGTTGGGGGAATTGTTGCTGGAGTGCCACTTTTTGGGCAGCTGCCTGGGCAAAAGTTAAGTGAGTTCTAGAACGAAGTTTTCTCTATTCGTAACTGTCGTTGAAATACTTTTTTTATTGTAATGTTTTGTTTCAAACATGTTACACAAATCGTGAATGGTGTCGTTTGTGTTGAGAACACATGTGAGGATGGGAAGAATGACAAAGGATCTTAGGCTATGCTCCACAGGGGGAAACATAAGGAAAAATTCAGGATTATTCCATATCAAATGTAAACCTAGCAATATTTTTTATTTGCCTATTGAATTTTTTTAAACAACTAGTAACATTGTATAAATCATGATTATATATTTACTATGGACATCAACACAGGAAAACCATAAGCTCATTAAGTTCTAGCTTCAAAATGGAATGTGTTCTTCAGGTAAATAACTATTTTTTAGAAGTAACTAAACGTCTTTTAAAAGACGAACAATTTTTTTTAAAAATACAAGATTTAATTTCAGCTGTAAAAATCCTGATAAGACTGATAAAAATTATTCTTTGAATTAACCTATCCAAATTTTGTTCAAAGAATGAAAGTTTCTGCGTAGTCTTTTTTTTAAACAAATCTTTTATTTTATAAACATTTTTATGTAGTATTTTAAAATATGAAATATTATAAAATATGCATTTTCTTCTAAATAAGTACTATTTTGAAATATTTTGATTTTGAAAGAACTATTTCTGAAACGCAGTAGGAAAAAAGTGATTTATTAACTTACAAGGTAAAAAATCTTAAACAATGATTTTCGTTAAAAAAATATTATTTTTATGATTCTTTATTGAAATTCATGAGATAAAATAAAAGAAATTTAAATGAATCAATATATAAAAATCTCTATGATCTCATAAAACAGTATTATTAAATTTACGTTTTTGTTTTATTAATTCATCTTTTTAGTTTAAGTTAAATAATAAATTCATTTTTTTAATATTTCAAATGCTTTAGTTTCTGTGTTTCGAAAAATTCTCATTAAATTCAAATGCACAGTGTAAGTCTAATAAATTTAAATATACAGAAGATTTGTATTCTATTTATAATTTCAAATGAAGATATTTTATGCAGATTCTTTCCATAAATGCATAGAATTTAAATATTTATGCTAAAATTTGTAAAGGGATTTGCAAAATATAATTTAATATAATACCTGTTGAATAGAATTTATGGTTAAAAATATGATATGTATCACAACAGCTTTAAATTATATTAAACCTGAAAAGAAGCAACTGTGAGTGGTTAATAAAAATTATTCCATAAAAATGCATCAAACTATTTAAATTAATTTAAATTTTCCAATAATTATTTTATTAGCATAAAATGTTGAATGTGGTGAATAAATTTACTTATAGAAATATATTTGCTTATAGACTCTAAAATTTGAAACACCACAAATTCTTTTCTATTTACAGTTTGATTGATTTATCAGTGCTATTATCATAATGTTGCTTTTTATGAAGGAATAAAATTAAACAAGTCTATATTAAAACAAATTTATAAAATTATAATTAAACAAATTTATATTAAAGAGTCTATTATTAAATGAATTGTTAAGAAATTTTGAATATACCTGTATATTTTAATGATGTTTAAATTCTAAACATGTTTGTCAAATAATATAATTTCATATCTCAATAGTTTAGAATACATAAATTCTAAATAACAATTAAATTTTATTCTAAATTTTAAACGAAAATTGCATGAACATAGAATGCTGTGTTAAATAAAAAAATTAACTTTTTTTTTAATTAATATTAAATTAATGACGAGTATATCTTCAATTATCTACAATTAATATTATAATTCTTAATATAGTTGAATTTTTAAACATTAATATAAAATTGTATAATAATTATTAAATAAGAAAACATGAAATTTTTTAAAACTTTTCGAAATTTTTCTGTTTAAAATTTGTTTTTCTAAATAAAAATAAAAGATACTAATATTGTTATTTTAAATAAATTAATATTTAAGTATTTGTTATTTTCTATTTGAAGAAAGAAATAGAATAAAATATAGAAAGGGGCTTTTATTAGGGATTATCACAATGAAATATAATATCTATTTTATAATCTTAATTTGCATAGCTCAAAAATAAAAGTTTTCGATTGAAATGAATTGATTATAATTATTTCACCAAAATTACATATATTAAAATTTAAACCTAAAGAATAAAATTCAGTTTAATGATTACAATTAAGATGAAAATTAATCACATTTTAGAAAATTTCCTATAAGACATTTAGGTACCTCTTTTTTTGTGTTTGTTCGTACATTCGTTTGACAAAAATGGGAGACAAAAGAATTGGAAAGACTTTATATTGCTCTATTGTTTCCATGAAAGAGTTTTAATAAACTACCTGAAAAGATTATTCCTTCTATGTAATTTATTTTTAAATATTGCTGCCTTCACTTTTTAAATATACAAATCACTCACGTTTTCATATTTCATTTTCCTCAAAATAACTTAAAGCTTTTGGATCATCAATATGAGTGAAACATTTATCTAAACCACCTTTTCAATAGATATTTCGCTTATAAATTTTTAACATATGCAAATTGACTCTCTCTTAATGAATATCTGCATAAATAAAAAAGTTCCTGTTTTGTTAAGGTTATTCAATAAAATTTATTTGAAGCAACTTAGCTGTTTGAAGGAAACAGAACTTTAATAATCAATTAGCACGCAGATCGTAACTTTTCTATTAATTTTACTTTGAAAAAGAACTCGAGAGAGCAACTTTGATAAAACTCGTGGAAAAACAATAGTTATTATCAATAAAAATCTACAAACAAAGAACTTATATTTTAAGAATATAAAATTCTAGTGTATTTTATGAATGAATGAAAAATATTAAGTAATCAAAGCTGTCAGTAAACAGAAAAAGGATGAAATATAATTTAAGATTCTTTTAATCATACTAAAATCATTACGTGACTATAGATTGTCATTCATAATTTTTAAAAATTACAATGGCAAATTGTGTTGCAAGAAAAGAAAGAAAAATTGAAAGAAATATTAAAAAATATTTCATTTATATTAGATAAAAATTTCTTTTTTCAGTAATATATTAAATAAACTGCCAATATTTCATTTAAAATTAACGGTTTAAATTTTTTCGGTGTATAAAGGAATCATTAATTTAATTGAAGTATTTATAATATTTATATACTCTTCTTTAAATTACTCAAAACGAAGATTTTAATTTTTAAGCCAGGATAAAAACCTAAGGAAAATTAATTTAGTATCTTTATTGAAAAAAATGCTGGATGTTTTTTAAGTATTTCAGTGAAAGGTTTTATATGAATAAAATATTTTCCATCAAAACAAATAAGGCAAGACTAATATCACATAGAATAAAACTTACTAATCATATACTTTAATATCTACAAATACATCAACAATAGACTTCATATTCTGAAAGAATTCATTTGCTACAATGATTCAACAAGTATACTTTTGCTGAATTTTATTTAAAACAAATAACATAACTTGTTATGTAAGAAATATAAAATATTGATATTTGCGCTAAAATGAAGTAGAGTTATACGTATTTTCAAATACTAATGTTGTTTATTTTAGATTATTACTTTTATAAATAATAAATAAAACCAGCAATGATTTGCGAACAATACCAACAGAAACGTAATCAATTTTAATTTCATTAACCAAGTAAAATTTTCTTACACAAATCAAATCCTCATATGATTTTATTTTTCGAGAAGACAACAGTATTTTTGATAGTGAGTTATGCAAGCAGATATCACAAATAAGTCAATTTTCATATAAACTTTCTCTCTTTCTCTTTTCTTCTCCTTCCTTATTTCCAGAACATTTATAAGTACTTAATCTATTTTTTCAAGTTAATAGAATTTACTTATAATAGTTTCTACAGTAATATCCAAATATGTATATTATTTAATCACAAATGAGTCTGAATTTCATAGTCTTCCACAAAGACCGAAAAGAAACAAAATAATACTGAAAATTGTCTTCTTTTGATGAAAAAGAACTCAATTGTTAAAGTTAAAGTATTTTTAATTTACATTTTTAGCAAAAAAAAAAAAAAAAAAAAAAAAAAAACTCATTTTTTCATGGCATTTCAAGCAACGGAAGGAAAGTCATACACATATATTTTCATTATGAAACGGAAAACGATAAAAAATAAGCTACATCAATTATCCTTTTGAAAATTCTTCCATTTATTCTCACAAACAAAGCCAAGTACTTTAGAAAGCTATTTATTCCTTTGTATTGAAACTGGAAAATGTTTTAGTGTTGTTTCCCAGAGACAAAGCAGAGAATTTATTTAAAAAATAAATTTCAAAATTTCAAAAGTACATAATAAAAAATCAAGATCATTTGAAATTACAGTTTAGCAAAAATTATCATTTTTAATATTTTGGAAATTTTTATGAGAAACTATGAATTATAAAATAAAATAAGTATACGTTACTTTTCAAAACTGTAAATCATTACATTTTTTAATTAAGTTGTTTGAGTTTGAAGAAAAACGTTTTTTATTAATTTTAGTTCAAACATACTTTACATAATTTTAAAAACACATCAACACACTTTTAAAATGTATCATCTGCCTAACTTTGAAGAAAATTAAAACTCAATACTTTGTACATAATAGTTGAAATATATTATTCTCTGCTTAGGCTTTGATCTTTTGAAAAATTAAATGAATTAAATAAAATGAAATTTTTTTCTTGCATTATTGTTTTGTTAGAGCTACTTAGTTGGTTACCAACTACGATATACGAGTAAAATTAATATTGCAATATCCTTAAAATAAAACTATCATCTTTCATAGCTCGAAATATGAGATGAGAACTGTTTATTTCGACCATATATTCAAAATTCAATGTTGTGAAAAATTGAATTCAATATAGCAAACACATATTTTTTATAGACGGATACATGGAACAAAATATATAAAATAATGCAGCTAAAATTAATCCTAACAGAAATAAAAGAAGTTATAAAAATGATCAGAAGCTAACTAATGGTTATAAAACCATAATGGCTTTATAAAAGTGACCCTATTACAAATGATGCATTACGCATACGAATTAGTTTTTTCAAAAAATATTTATCACTGGTATTAGGGAATCGGTGGTGGTTAGAAAATCAATTGAAACTTTATAATATTAGATTGCTTTTTGAGCCCATTTGTTAATTATTTTTAATAAAAGCGAAGTATTTAAAGTGACAACATAAAATTGGGCACCACTCATTTAAAAAGTAAATATTTTGAAAAGTAAATTATTACTGAGTTGATGAATAATTTTTTTAAACAAGGGTGTTTTAAATCTCCCTAAATATTTTTAAACCATTTCCTAGTTTATTACTCTAAAATTATTTTTTCAAATAAGTATAAAAATTTTAAATATGACAGATATTTAATTAAGGGATTTCATTGCTATTTCAATCATTCAACAATTTTGTAAAAAAAGTGTGTAATCTATGAAGAGTTTAAAAACAGAGAACTCTGTTTCATAGCTTCCTTAACTACCTATAATCAACTATTTCTTCTACAACATAACATATACCATTAAGTGAATTAAGATGATTTACATTCTAAACGTTAACCATACATTTTCTAAGAGTGATTGAATTTGAGAAAAAAAACCAGTGAAGCAATGCAGTTTAGTCGGCAAAGAAGAAACCTTGTCATTTATGAAACTTGTGAATTTTACTATCCAGTTTGCAATCTACAACAGAAAATACAAATATCAATACATTATATATATAGTATGGAATATGTTTGATGATGTATAGGATAACAATTTAGCATCTTCACTTTATAGCATTTCAAGGATCATTCAGAAATGCAATAGGCCATTCGATCTTCATCCCTTTATTGCATTATTGTAAAAAAATGATTTTGATTTAAAGTCAATAATACTTAGAGTTAGTAATACTTGAAGGCAATCGTCATCAAACAAGATGTGAAACTTTTTTTTTTGCAACAAATTGCATGAATTTTGCAACAGAGTAACAGATTGCAACAGAGCAACAGATTGCATTAGAAAGTATCTATCCTAACTTTTTTCACTCATTTTTCCTTTATCCTTATTTCTTGTTTATGTGACTCTTGTTTGAATAATTTGGATAAATTAAAAACGTTACTTTTATTGATAACTGCGAAAATCTCATTGGAAAATAAAGTAATTTCTCTTGTATCAGATCCCACATACAACAATTGTGATATAAATCCATTAACTATATCACATAAATCCATCATAAATCAACACCATTTTTTAACTAGAAAATGCATGGATACAGCATGTGTTGAGAGCTGTTTTTAGGACTTATTGCACAAATCATATACGGCCAATCATCATTATAATAATTTATTGAAAAAATATACCTCGCATAATACTCAAATTATCTGCAAAAATATTTCAACACCATTTACTAGAATTAAGTATTACCGAATTTTCTTGGAAATGAATTGTTCTTTAAAACTTATAAGAAAAAGAAAGTTGTTCCGAATGCTTTAATTTTATACTGTTCCATGTAAATGAATATAAAGGAGTTTAACTAAGTATATGAATGAGCTTACGAAACTGTAAAAAGAAAACCCATTTCTAACTTATTTATATTCACATAGTAAGTCCTTTCGACAAAATAATGCCTTACTTTAAAACTAATGGAACAAAAAGTATATCACGAATTTTAATGCAAGACAAATCCTCGATAAACAACTTGAGATTCCTAAAAGATTTTGTGATTGAAGCTTTAGGTATTTTTAGATAAATTATGAGTCTCATTCTTAAAATTTTTGAAAAAAGCATCAATTCTTTTAAGACATTTTTATTTCCAACATTAATCCTTTGCCTCTGAATTTCAAATAGAAGTGATTAATTTAATATCTAATATATGATATTTTAAATTTATCTCTCTGTTAAAATTTTATAATTCGCCTACCTAAATATACTTTCATCAATTACATAAATTTCCTCCTGACATTTTTCCATTTACAAACTTTCTTATTAATCATGTAAAAAACTGTTCATTGAAGTGAATATTATTGTAATATTATTGAAAAATATAATGAATATTTAAAAAAGCTACCAACAATATATACTAATAAATTTCATTCACAAAATGAATTGTTATCATTATTAAGCTACAGCTACTTAATTTTAATAATAATAATATTTCATTTATTATGAGAATTGCCTGGGTACTTAACACAACATATAATGTTCAGGCCATAAGAAACTGAACATATAACGCGTGTTTCCGTTATATGTTCAGAAGAAGATTTTTCCTATAAGTGAGCCGCATTTATGCCATAAAATACTAAACTAAGGAAACTCACAAGCACTCACTTTGACAAATGTTACTTTAGAAAGAAAAATCTTTTTTTTTTCTAATGTCGGGCACCCTTGAACAAGTAAGCACATTAGCCCATTTGCCGCAACAAGGCCGGAAACTGCAACTCATTTTATCGTTAGCCGGTAGGCACCTGTGAACCAAATCATGGAGGTACGAGTAGAATCACCCACGCCACACCATAAACCCGTTTATAAGACGGGCCACATTCATCCATCATCTGAGGAAAAGACAAGAAACACAGAAAGAGAGAGAAAGTACATTCATGCCCGAGCCGGGATTCGAACGCAAGTCCTCGCCATCAGTAGTCAGTTAGGCTAACCACTAAACAGGTTGGACGGCAGAATGACAAACAACCTCTCTCTCTCTCTTTATTTAAGAAGAACTGAACTTTTATTTCTGGAGAATATATGGCAGGTATAATAATCTATGGTGAGTCTTGGTTACTTGTAAGTGCTATTAACGATATTTTAGGATTAATCAAATGGGAACCATTATGACGTAATGACAGTAGATTCAGCTAGGAAAAAAGGCTATTTTCTGAAAAAAAGTAATTGTATAGGTACTTCTATGCTACTCATACGCTTTTGCATTAATTTATCATTATGAAAGGGCCATAAATTTTCTCCAATAGTTGTTGTTGTTGTTCAATACGCTCATTATAATAATGTACATTGTTTGAATATTAAAAGAAATTAAATTTAATTGTATTCATTTTGCAAAATATTGCCGATGACAAGAAAACAGAAATTTATGAACTCAAATTCTTTGTTGTGTCAAAAACAAAAATATAGAACTTAAGGTTACTACTTAGTTAAATTTTTGATAGAATGACATGGATCTCCTAGACTCAGTTATTACTTGTTTCGTAAACACAAATTACTCTTTTGGAAAATACAACAAAAAATTTCAAACCAATGACAAAAATCAATTCGAAAAGGTATAGATTTTTTAATTTAAATCAGAAATGAAATCTTAAAAAGAAAAAAATAATTTCTTATTTCTAAGAATGCTTATTTGAATTGAAAGGTAAAAAAGAATTTTTTTTTCTTTTATAAAACAAGAATGAAAAGAAAACGAATTTCTTTTGTAAAATAGTTTTCCTTTCATTTTTATTTCGCTTTGAAGTGTCATTTTAATGAGGGAAAATTTAATTAATATTCATTAGTTTTGACATCAAAGGGTTACTAATTTTAAAAAATATTTAACTGCTTGTGACAGGGCTCGAAAAACAAAGCGAGAGTTGTTTATATGTAATTTTTAATTTTAAATGCAATGAAAAGGCTTCAAAAAAATTGTTTAATCCATGCAGAATTTTAAACGAAATCACCAACTTAGATATCAAAGATGTAAAAGAAAATTATGTACTTTAATTATATGTTTTTCTTGCTTGTAATAAAAATAAACAAATTTGTAACCTATTATGAACATTTGGAATTTTGTTTATTATATATTTGGGAACTCTTGTAAAAAATCTTCATGAAGCAAAATATTTAATTAAACATTCATAGATTCCAAAAAACTTAGTAATTTTCAATTTTTTATTTATTTTTAACAAATGATTAAAATCATAAAATTTAATTGTATAACAATAAGATTTGCTATCCAAGATTTATATTAAATTATTCACTTCATTAAGGCACCATCTCTTCTCATTTTACATAATGATTTAATTTTCAAATTACACTTCTCGTAAAAATTTTCATGAGATTTCTAAAATTACATTGTACATTTCATTCCGAAAGAAACTTTGATTTTAGAAACTAAATAAACTATAGTTACATTGAATGTATTAAAATAATTAATGTCTTAAATATAACACCTTTTAATAATTCACTGACAAAAGAGTAATTTCAATCTAGAATAAAAGCATATATATTTATATATATAGAAGATTTCATTCGAAGAGAAAAATGAAAGAAATATTAGTGTTTTGATGGTAGCATTTAGTCTTTTAAAAGTGATTTTTAATATTTAATTTTTTAGTAACCAAAGGAGCTCAGTTCTCTAGGTCACATGTTACTTGTGATATGATTTTACCAGATAACAAATATTTCTCCTGTTCTTAAGGCTAATTTTTGACAAATAGTAATGCTTACCAAAATAACAAAAGTTATTACCGAAACTAGAAAATGCAATAAATAAACTGCTATTTAAAGAAAATTAAATGGAATATTTTTACATAATAAAACATATATATTCCCTTTATTTTTAAAGCAACCAAAAAGTATCTCTTTTCTTAAGAGTTTCAAACTGTGTTTTGAGAAGTTCTGTAAGTTGAAACATGTATGGGCTTGATAGAAACCCCAATCAATCTAAAAGAAATTCTACTTTTCTGTTTTTTTATAAACTCTATAAATAAATCACATGTTACTTAGCGAGATACTAGTCTCGTTTACTCACGTTCCTAAGTATCTTAAGAAAATCCCTAAAATTGATTTTAAAAATCTAAGATATCATGTCGTTTCCACCAGAGTTAAAAAAAAACTCGTTAAAACATGAGCTTGTTTAAGACAAGAAATCTTAAAGGGAATACGTGGTAATAATCCCAAATATATGAAGATAATATTTTGTGGTCTACTCTGTGGTCGGAGAAGTCAATTCAAAACTTACGTTTTATAAACAAAATTTACTGAAGATAATTTACTGAAATATATTTAATGTTGATTATAATCTTATCTTTTATTAATAAAGATCTTATTTTTATACATTATTTATTTATTGCAGGGAATTTATTTATTTTTAAACACAAAATGAACTAGTTTGTCACGGTATTATTTCAATTTGTAGAATTAAATGAAAGGCAAATGAAACTATTAAGGGGCCCGTAAGATATCATCCATTAAAAATGCAAAATAATTGTTAAAAAATGAATAAATCAATTGAATAGTTCAGAATTATATATTATAAATCTCTTATATTTTGACGTTGAAGTTTTCGATAATTTTATAAAAGCTTTTCGAACAAAAACAAATATCCTGGATGACTTTTCAAGATAACCAGTCACCGAACTTATTTTCCTTCCTGTAATCTTTTCTAATTAAATGTATTTACCAGATTTATATTCATGGAATCCAAAATCTTAGTCTCAGATGTCAACAAAAATAATTAAATTAAGAAAATAAAGTAAATAAAATTGCAGTTCGCAAGTTATCTTTCTAGGACTCACTCATTATAATTAGCAATTAGGAAAAATGTATACAATTAAGATACCTACTTTTGCAATGACACATTCTGAAACTGAAACTCAAAACCAAATAAAACACAGCAGTCATCAAATAACTGTTAGAAAAAGAAAAATTTAAACTGGAAAATGACATTCACTTCAAATAAAATAAGTCCAAATAAATAGTTCAAGACTGAAAACCAGAAACATTTTAAAACACGAGATTAAATCTCAGAGGGGGGGGAACAACTATTTCAGAGAAATGGATGTTGAAGCGGGTTTATAAAAGTCAAGTAATCTTTTAGCAAATAGAAAAATGAATTTCTATCAAAATATTTATCGAAATTTATCAAGAATAAAATGTTTCTTTACCATTTTTAAGTATTTTTACAAGAAACACTAAACATTTTGCATAAAGTTCAAGAATGTAAATTTATTAATGAATGTTAATGATAGTACCAAATCTGGTTGTTTTATTTTTTAAATCCTCAAATGTACCTGTCACACAACAATATTCACCTCTAATTCTATTTTACAAGCAATAACTGTTCAGGTAAATTGTAATCTATTTATTAGATGATATTGTTTAGACTTATACTAAAAATGAAACCCTTTGTCAAACAAACATAAATAATCTTAAATCAGCTCTTAGTTAATTTTAATAACTGCCAATTTTATTGAATATATCTCACATTTTGAATTAAAAAAATTTTTGATTCTAAAAAAAAGCATGCATGAAATTTCACAGCTATTTTTTTGTGTCTGTCGAGTAAAATTAAATGAGTTTACTTCAGCAATGTAGCTAATATCAATGATAACAAACATTTTCTTGGCCTCTTTATTTGTACAAGAAACATCTAAGTACTACATTTTCGTTATTCAATTAAAAATTTGTTAAAAATTAAATAAACTTACTAGAAACTTTTACTTTATAGACAAAACCGAATGAAGAAGTAGTAATCTAAAATGATACTAATAAAAATATTGAAATAATTATCGAAGCTACATTAACTCAACAAACATTATTACATCAACCATTTCTGTAATAGTTTTCAAGTAACCACAAAAAACTATAAATTTATTCAACATTAAAAAGGTATTAAAATCAAAAAACCTGAAAACAAGTTTTAAAGGTATTATGCTGAAGAAAATCAAATTAGAACATATGTCTTGAAGAAAGAAAGAAACTCAGAAGTAGACATTAAAATTCCTCAACAATGTTACTTCTTCAAAATATAGTAAGATTAACAAATTTAAGAAACAATTAAGGAAACAGAAACAAAGAATTAAAGGCTATTTCAATAGCAGCATCAATATTTTAGAAAAAAATATGTAATTTACTTCATACGTTAAAGAATCAGCTAATACAAAGGCCAAATTATTCATACAAATTTTATCAAAGCCATCGTAAAACGGAAAATTAAACCATGTAAAGAAAACGAAAAGTAGAAAATATCCGTCTTATTCATTACACACATGAACACAATCAGCATTTACATAGGCTAAATTAAATTTTCTTTAAATATATTCTACTTTTTATTCGCAGATCGAGCTGGAATTTAAATCATGTTTTCTTAACTAGCTCGTTTAGAAACATATTTTGAGAATTTGTAATAGTTTCCAGTTAACTAAATGAAAATTTCCACAAAAATGGGCACAAGGTAATTCTAAACTCAAATATTAAGTCCACAAAAAATTCAATATCTCTTATAAGTTACAAAACAATAAGGCAGATCAATTATTTTTGAAAACTTTAAAAGCCCATTTACAGTTCAACCATGCATTTTAAAAATAAAAAATGCTATCTTCCTTAAGAAATTATTCCTACAGTTCCTGACCCAGTAAATAATTATACTGAAAACTAGAATTTCTGATATTTTTGGACAAATTCTTTGAGAATAAGATAATTGTAAAGCATAGAAATCAGTGTATAATTTTATCTATATTCTTAAAATTAATAAACTACTCCAACAACTACCTAATTCCTTCAAAGAGTTGTTTTTGTTGATAACTAACGAGTCTCATCCAAAGTGAATGAGAAGAGATTATCTGAAAAATATATAAATACAAATTAGGTTTTATAAAGTTTATCAATTATCAAAACAACATTAACTGAACTTTCTCTTCAGATGTTATATCATATACTTCTTTACATAAAAAAAGCAGACCGTACATCTTGATCCACAAGTTTATATAAAATACCATCCGCTATATTTACGGATACCGGATGGTATTTTATAAAAACTTGTGGATCAAGTTTATATAAACTTGTGTAGTATTTTATATAAACTTGTGGATCAAGTTATTATTCCGCTAACACAAAACGTTTCAATATTATTTTTAAAAAAAATATCATAAGTAGTTTGCGACAAAAGGCTTTCTTCAAATAAAAATTTAACTGATTTTGAAATGTTTTCAGTATTTAGCAACATTTACTTTGAGCAAATTTTTAACATATATTTTAAAACTTTTTGATATCATTAATGCAAACAAAGTTGGTTCAAATTTTTTATAAAATTGTTTCAACTCAGACAACTATATTTCAATGTTTATAGCAGTTCAAAATGCTCTCACCCTTTATTATTGGATGTAAATGTAGATGAACTCCTGCTAAGTTTTATCGAAGAATACGTAATTTTTATGCCATTAAATGTTATTCAGAATTAGAATCATAATAATTCATTACACTGAATAATACAATATAAATTAAACAATTATATAATGTAAATATAGGATTGCTATTAAAATATATTGGTTAAAAAATTTACTTACATAACAGAGTGGGATACTTAGCGAAATGGAATGCATAGCATTATGCGATAAAAAGAAAGATGATGATATATATATATATATATATATATATATATATATATATATATATATAATATATATATTTAGCAAAATGAGATATATAACAAAATTAAATAAGTAATAATAAAGATCTTATTGTCAAAATAAAATAATATTTATTTATTGCCAAAATCAATTAAATTTATTTACACTCAAATATCTTCAAATTA
>JAPDSC010026597.1:11435-40294 GCA_026290005.1 Latrodectus geometricus
ATAGAATGACTACTAAACATGCTGCTTCTAATTAAATACGTTTTTATCAGTTACGGAAGAATATTTAATAAAATATGTATGTGAAAAATGCTCCATAGATATTTCATTTCCTTTAAAATTTTAAACAGTATAACAAGCCTAGGGTTTCAGTTGCCCAAAGACCGTTTTAATTCAATGCTCATCATTTGCAAAATCACCTGATAGCATTTGCTTTAGAAGAAGTCGATGATTCTCTAATCAATTTTCATAAAAAGTGGGTTACACCCAAACTAGAGAAGTCAAAAATTTCAGCAACATTGCTATTTCTTTAACTTATGAAGCTACAATTACTAAATATTTTTATGCCACGTAAATAAAGAAAAGAAAGAAAAAAAAAAAAAAAAAAAAAACGATAATACTTCAACATTTTTTTTAAAATGGAAATTAATTTCACAGGAAAAGAGAATTTGTCGATCCATGAAATAACCGGTTTAAAGTTGATTTTAATACGAAATCTTATTTTTTTTAGCAAGGGGTAGCAAGAGTTTCCAAGGATATTTGAATTTATTCCTATCATAGTTTTAAGTTATATATTCAAATTTTTTTTATATTGCTGTTTTAAAATTAGAGATATAAACACAAAATCGTAATAGTATATAACAGTACAAGCGAAGAAACTAAACTGTACTCTCGTGTGTACAAGATTTGAGCAATGGTTAAGAGATACCACAAACTTTTTAAACATATAATGAGGTCCACATAAAAAAATTGGGAAAACCTGCTCTAATCTATGGGCTTAAGAGGAAAGAAACATTACGTAAAGACAAACTCTACATTAATTGCTCTAAAAGATAATGTAATCCAACGCGAGTTTAGTGCAGTGGTCCACAATTAGAAGGGCTTAACGATTCCCGATAAAAATCATCGATCCAAATATTTCAGCAATAAAATAAAATAAAAAAGATCGAAGGGTAAAAATTAATGCAAACAAAAGAAGTATAAAATTAAGTTCACTAAACATATTTTTCGAAATTTTAATTCGGGTAAATGAGTATTACAATTTTCAATATTTATGGCTATTTGAGACCATCCACTACTTCGTAAAATGGTATCTTTAAATTAGATTGGTAAAAACGAACGTAACATACAGATACCAACAACTGATAAATAAGATTAAAATTTAATTGGTAATGTTGAAATTCCACAGCATGAAAATTTCTGTGTGTCCGTTTTACTATAAAGGTACACCGCTAATACAGTTGTCATATATATATATATATATATAAATCCAAAATGAGAAATTTTTTCTTTCCTAATGACGGTTTCTATGTAGTATATCTCTCCCTCACACACACTGTAATTTTCAAAAATATTTTAATTTCATTAAGTACAGTAGAGTAAATCCATTCACAAATACCTTTTTAAAACTAATTAATTTTATTCTATAGAATTTAAATTTAGTAGAAAATTTTTTTTACTGCCACTGTTTAAGTCAGTTTATTCTTTAGCAAACAAATTCCAAATGGAAGTCAAATAGTTAATTTCAGAGAGAAACACAAAAGAAAAATTGGGTTATTGAAAAAATATTTGAATTGTATGATCTACGAAAATGTTTTGGTTGAGGAAATTAAAACATGCATGTAATGTAATGAATTTACTAATTATAAAGTTTTTACGATCAAAAGTCAAATAAGTTTAAGTACATTAGTTTTTTTACAAAATACATAAATGTTAAAAAAAAAAAAAAAATTGCAGTTAATATTGCCCAAAATAACATTAAAACTTAAATTATCCAATTAAATCTTAATCTCTTTATTAAATTAGATTTTATTCAAACTCTTGTAATTTCACTTTTAAAAATAGTGAATTGGTGAGATTTTAGGCTGCACAACTTGGTTAATAGATTAAGTTTCACTCATTTATACTTTTAAATAAGAGAGGAAATTTATACTTATGCAGGGTCCCATTTTATACAATACAACAGGTGAACAATCTTTCTTCGAATAGTTAATGTACACAAACATCTCAATATTTTGAGGAATGAGTATGTAATAAAAGTAATGTAAACATTGTCTTTACATGGTCATTTGCTAGGAAGCAATTTGGCATTTGAGTTTAAAAGAAAAAGTAATTGAAGAATTTCACAATATAAATAATTTAAAAATTTTGTAAAATTTATAGAAATTAAAATATTTAAAAAATTTATTTTCATAATTATAATTAAAAAATATAACACAATACATATAAAAATTAAATTCATTCACACTAAAATATTAATCTTGATAATAGAATCCAACATGTTTAATTCAAAAGTGTATGTGTTTAATGTAGTAATTATACAATATAAAAATGAATATAGCAAATAAATTTTATTAAACATATGCCATTTTCAATGATATAAGTGATCCGTTACAACAAAACTATATAAATATATAAATGTGTAGGAATGCTGAATTAGAAGCTTTTAAGTGCTTCATACAAATGCTTCAAGCTGATGATCAATCTTCCTAATTTGTCTTCAACTGCTAAAATATGCAATTACACTCCTAGTGTAACGAGGCAGAAATATATAAGTTGTATAGCAAGACATGGCAATCAAAAACAATAAAACGCTATCTAATATAAATTAAGGTTCATATTTTTAAACAAATGAAAAAGATTAATGCATTAAATATTTTTGGGTATTAAAAATTAGCAAATTATTTTCAATTTAGAATCATTGTTTCTTTATGAGTTAATTATTAAAACCTTAAAAAATCTTCTAGTTTAAATAGTCAGTTTTAATGAAAAATAGAAGTTTTTTCAAAATCTTAAGTGATCATGAAAATCACAATTAGTGAAATTATAAGAGAAAGATATAAAGTACAAAATATATAGAATATTTGTGAATATGATTTTTGAAACAAAGGTTGATTAGATAATATATTTCAATATTAGACTTACATGAATGTTTCATTTCCCAAATCGAACTCCATAAAACAAGTTGGGAAAAAATAATAAAAGTATATTTAAGATTGTTTTTTTAAAATATTATTTACATATAGTTCTTTCTTGAGGCGTTAATATATAATTCTATATATTATATAAAGTTTTGTAATTAAAAGTTAATTAAAAATAAGTGGAATTAATTCATTAGGCAAGTGAAACATCCATTAAAAAATAATAAATTCAATTTCGATTTCAAAGAACAGCAATTCATGGGAATAAATTTTGAATACTAACATCTGAAAATCAAAACCTTCTATAAAGAGAAGGTTTGATTTTCACAAGCTAAAAATCTTTTAATTAGAATACTTATTTTGAAATATATGAACATAATTAATTAAGAATGAATAAACAGACAAAAACTTAAAAATCTCTTTGAAAAGAAAAGTACATAAGGTAATTGTTTTGAGCAAAATTGAAAAGATTAATTTACTATATAAAATTTTCATAAACAATAATTTCATTATAACATTAATTTGAGGCATGAGACATTAATAATACTTTACTTTATCCAAAATATTAAAGAAATGCAAAAAAATTTCTAATTTAAACAATACATGTTCACTATGGCCTAGTTATAGGATTCTGCTCTTTGAAGAGGAAAGTCTGATTTACTAGTCCATTTTTCACTATTCAGAATAATGAAAAATGAATACCCCATTTATGTTTTTGGACAAATGGGGTAAATACATGGGGGTTTCCTCTTTGGAGAAATATAGATATGATCCATAGTATATGATAAGTCCTTATGAAGGGTTAAATGTATTGGATGTTTAAATGCCTTGAATTGTAAGGCTATTTATAATATGCAGTATCACATATTAAAGCACTGGATTCCATTGCAGGTTAAAAGTAAGGTGATGCTCTTTAGACAGGCACATTCTATTACCTGGATCCTTTTACTTCAATTCAATAAATCATAGCTTCTGTTGAAGTGTTAGAAGATTTACTTTAGTATGAAAGTTTTTTGTGATGGATGCCTAAGAATTTTTTGCTTTATCCAACTTAAAGTCCACTAGAAAAGTTCTCCCACCATAAGGCACTGGTTATTCAAATAGCTTACAAGAGCTTTTCACTATATGATGTTAAAATAGAGAAATGAGTTTTCCATAATTTAGAAGTAATAATTTCGGTCTTTTGGAAAAAGGCTTAAGGTTTATGCTCAATCACTATTAAACAAAAGGGTACTGTGCTTGGGCATGCACATCTGTCAGGTTGCTTGCTTTAAGGTTTTCTATTCTTTTAACAAATCAATATTGTTCCACTATCTCTGAAAAATCCTTCTAGAAATTCATAATATGCATTCATATAATTTGTTTTTAAAATTATTCCTTAAAATTAAAATTATTATAAAAATATTTTTCTTTACTTTCATTGGTTTTTTTGCAAAATTTCACATAAGCAATGATCTTATTATTTTAAAACAAGGATTGTGTGCAGCAGTTAGATTGCCCACAATAAAACATCAAAATTTTAAAACTTTGAATTTAATTTGAGTTAAATCACTTTTCAATATATGTGTTCAAAAAATGTTTATTTATGATACTAGCTCCAGTGACATAACATTCAATGGTACTAGAGAGTACATCAAAGTTTTTCTGAAAAGAGTTCTATTTTAAATTAAATTTCTTTCTCTTAAACACTTTTTTCTTCAGAAATCTTTTATAAAAATAATAAATTTCTAGGCTAATTATTTTCAGAAGTTAAATATATGCACTTTATAGTAATCATGATTTATTGGCCTTTTGTTTCATATATTTTAAAAAGAAAAAAGTATAGAAAAAACTGTTGACTAAATTAATATACAACAAAAAGTTTCTTAATAAAAAACCCTATATAAATTAGAAACTACACAATATAGATACATAATTTAGTATCATAAATTTTTTCCTATTGTAACAAAATACATCTTAAAAGGATTAAAAAAGTGAAAATTTATATGACAACTATTGTTGTCATGTAAATTTTCACTTTGTTGACATTAACGTAACATAAAATTTTTTTAAAGACTTTTTATAAATATATTTTATAAATAATGAAATTAAGTGTGACATGTCACACTAAATTTCATTAGTTTAGGGAAAAAGATTTAAAAAAAAAAAAAAAAAAAAAAAAAAAAACATTATTTCCATTGCATATTTAATAATACATTGCAATTTGTATTGAAATGTATATTCGCAAATTCTGTTTGATTAAATTTAAACTAAAAAGTTTGCAACACATGGTATACTTTCTCAAACAGTGCTATTTAATAAATTTAGCTAAATTAAATATCTATTGTATTAAATACTGTTCTTACTATAAATGTTTGACTTTTCAATATTCCTTTAAGCAGATTCTTCATATTATTATTTTCCTATTTTATAGAAGCAAATAAGTATTTTTGTTATGGATAATTTTCATTTAGATCAATAATTCAAAATTTTAGTTCTTTATGCAAATATTTTTAATAATTAATAAATTTTCATAAGAACATTTAATAGAAAAAGCAATCAAATTCTGCATGCACAGAAAAAAAAAAATCAGAAAAAAATTGATAGGTATAAAAATGATTTTTATTTTTAAATAACAACTAGAAGGAAGAATTTTTATACTTAAGAAAGTTCTATAACTTGACTGATGCGAATTAAGTATAAATACTGAATAAGTAAAGAAAGTAAAACTGAATTATCCTGTTTCAATCATTCCTATTGAAGAGCTCCATGACCTTGAATGCAAGAATTTAAATTAGATGTATTTATAAAAATTATATTTATTTCAATTTATTATAGTTAGATATTTTAAATTATTTATTCTTCAAAAAGTTCATATGCATAATCATAACCTACCACCTTATTTTATAGCAAAAGGTAGTAAGTGTTCTCATTTATAAAAAAAAAAAAAAAAAAAAAAAAAAAAAGAGTTCAGTAAAAAATATGCCTTTAAATGTTATATAGTAAATGCACACTGATATTTAAATATTTTGTTTGGGTTGTCAGTTTTTTAATTCTTAAGCAATTCTACAATTTGTCAAGTACAAATAAAAAAGGTTTGAAACAATCTAATAACAGATATAGTTTTTGAAGTTCCATTATTAATATTTTTTTTATTTTTGAAGCTAAAATTTTTAATTTAGAGATTTCCAAATTCCCAGCAAATTTAACAGATGATTAAAGTATTGAATATGTAATAAACATAGTTTTTTTTTTGAAATTGTTTTTGATTTATGAAATTGTATTTTTAACAGTAAGGTAAATAGCTTTCTGGAAGAAATTTTAACAGCTAGTATTTATCACAAGAAAAGAAAATTTATAAATTCGAAAATACTATTTCACAAATTAGCACACAGAAAACAGAAATACAACAGGCAAATAACATTTAACAATAATTAGGTTTGAGCTCTAAAGAGTACAAAACCATAGCGACTGGTCAAGCCCCAACTCAGGGATAGATAGGTTTAAGGCAGTATGCTGGTGCAACAATCTAACCATAATGATACATTTTTGATATTATAGTTAACAAATTCAATTAGGTGATACAATGTTAATAAGTTTAAATTTCAGAACAAATTTTCTAGAAAAATCATCAGTATCACCATTTGCTTGTTTAATTTTAGATAATTAATTAATGTAATTTTTTTTAATCAATGAATTTTTTGGTCACTTTTCAAATATTTATGAATAATTATAATATATCAATGAAATAGATCTCTCATGATATTCCACTTAAAGAAACTAAGTTTCATTTCCATTCAATTAAGTTATTTACAATTTTTAATCTAGTATCTTCATGAACATTTTTATTTTTCTTATGAATAAATAAGATCAAAGTCAATCAACTACTAAAATCTGAAATTAGAGATAACACAAGAATCAGAAAGAAAAATTAAAACAATGAAAAGTAGCCATTAACAATAGTTTTATGGTCTAAATTATTTATCAGATAAAAATTATAAAAAAATGATTGAAACCCTTTAATAAAAGCCAAATTAAATTAAAAACCACTTTAAAATTAGTTAAATTAAATAATTTGGTTTATACTGAACAATGCAATGAGTTAAAGATTATAAAACATAAAAAAAAATTCAATTAAATAATTATTTATCTTATGTTTTTGCACATGTAAAATATCATAAAAAGTAATTTGTACTAATTGATAAATGAATAAAATAGATGTTTTTAAAATAGATAAAAAAAAATTAGTTACAGGTAAATTGTAAAAATTTGCTTGCTAAGAACTCAAAATGCAGTTTTATAAAAATATTATAAAATTTATATAATATTTAAAAAAAGAAAAAGGTTTAGGACTAATATTGAATTCAGATATTTCTAACTGTATTTTAGTATAATTTTTGTAATTTAATTAGGAAACAATTAGCTTTAGTTTTATGATCTATTTGCAGCCAATAAATAATAATATAGGCTATATACAAGAGGAAGATTAGACAATCTTAGAATAATGAATTAAATGTGGGTATTTAATATTATATATAAATAAAATCAATGACTAAATCTATTGTATAAAGGGAAATTGTTTTAGTTATTTTAAATAAATTAAAAATAAATTTTAATATTTTGCCACACTGTTTTTATTATAGTTACTTTTAAAATAATTGGATTTCTTTCCCAATTTGAAATTGTTAATGGATGGTTTATCAATCTCAGATTACTTTTTGACTGGGATTACTGCGAATTTAATTAGAACCTACACCATAAGACATTTTTCAAATCGTTACAAGCATCTATCATGAAGAGATCTTTAGTCATTCAGCAGACCATAGTCTGCTGAACAGAAGGTGTAGCACTAAAAATAAAATTTGACACTCATTTTAAAATAAATTTTGACTAATGATTGATTAGAAGAGCTAAGCATAAGTATTTTTAAATAAAAATATATTCTTAGTTCTAAGGAAAAAAATGCTTTTGTGAAAAAATTGTTTAAGTATGATGAAAACTCACAATGGACAAGTCATTTATTCATGTTTTTGATAAATTTAGAAATTTCATTTAACCAAAAATTGTAATTTTATAACCAGGATTTATATTATTTATAAGTAAAATTCTTTTAAATGTAATTTTAAAACAACATAATAAAAAAAAATATTTTAGGAAAAATATTTTTCAAAGAACACATGACTATTGTTATTAAAATATTAGTTACTAAGCAAAACTAGAGTACACTGGGTAGCTGATTTCTAGTGTGATTCAGACACAAAGATTTTGCTTTTATAGGTTATTTATAGCAATTCTTCATAATAAAAGTAATATTATAAGCAAAGTTAGTAAATTCTAAGTAAATAATATGTGTTTGACAGTAAAAAATTTAATAATAATTTGTGGTAAGAAGAGCAAGATTATAATCATTACAAATGTAAATCAGAATTACTTTTTAAGTTCTCCAAAATAACGCACATACATTTTTCCATTCAACAAATATTTAAAAGGTTTTTTTTTCTCTCTCACAAAAGAAACTTATTAGCAATTATGAATATTGTAAAAGAAATGGATTGATATCAAATCAATGAGAGATAGGAAACTTAAAACTACAAAAATATCTTTTATAAGAAAAATAATCTATCTTTTATAGAAAATATATGTCTCTTATAAACAAATAATTTGTTTACGTTATATTTCAATCATGGTAAAAAAGTAATAAATGATTTATTTTTCGTATTAATTATGAAATCCAATTATGTAAAAATTTTTAAGCAGAATATAACAAATATTTTATACTTAGTGATAAAAAAAATAATCTCATTGTTTAGAATCTAAAAAATATTAATGAAAACTATTACGAAACTAAGTCGACAATAATACAAGGAATCTGATTTCATTTTCGTTTTCATCAGACATTTCTGATAAATTGGTTCATCTAATCATACAAAATGAGCAACTTTGCTGTTGAAACGAACTGAAATAATCAATCATAGAAATGTACACATAAAGATTTTAAATAATTAAAAGGATACTGAATAATCTTTTTTCCCAAGGTTCTAACATTGAAATTGCGGTACGTAGCTCATAAACAAGGTATAATTGTTTCACTTTGTCAACAAATCTTTGCAATAAAGGCATTTTGTATTAAGTATGTATGGAACAGTGCTTACACTTTCCGAATTCTATGATAAAAAGAACAATTGATTACAAAGCTGTAACAACAGAGGCTTGTCACAGGACTTTGATTCCTCTTTTATTTACATTGATATGATTGATTCATTGATCATACGTAACTAAGCACTGCAATCTCTCAATATTCTGATAGGCTGGCTGCAAATACACCGAATTTGAGCGTTGATTCGCTGATAGCATTCTCAAATGCTAAGCATTTGATTATAATGTCAGATATTTACTGTGTCATTTTTCTATTTTATTTTAGTTAAATAACTTATACCTAAATATTCATGGAAACAACACTTATTAGACGAAGGATATTTCTCCTACCGTCATTTCATCAAGTGTGCATTTAAACCGATATTAGATATATTTGGTTGATGTTATATATATTCAAATAATTTTATTATGTATGATTTCATTTAACTTATGTGAAAAAATTCTCTTATTAAACGAGGAATTTTTCATCTAATATCATTTCGTCAAGTAAGCATTTATAACACAACTATGTATCTGTCTTTGTATTACTGAAAGCTAGTGGCTTTATAACTTTTTCTCATCATATAATATCAAGTCTTCATATAATCACAATGCCACACATATTCTTACAACTTTTATGAAGACATTATGTTTCATATAAGTTGTAAAATTATAATAAAGTTTAATTTTTACCTTATAACATATACTTAAATTGTACAATAAGCTATATCTTATAAAGAGAAAAAATTGTCACCTTATAAATAGATTGTTTTATATTATTATAAATTTATACTTATTCCACATATATTTTATAAATAACATTTCGATACTGCTGTAATTAAATGTATAAAGAACGTCAAATGTAACTGAACCAGAATCTATATATAAAGGATAGTAATATATTTTTTTTATAATAAAATTTTTAATCAGCTTGAAAATATTTACAGTGTTTTTAAACTTCATATATTCTCAATAAAATTGAGTGTCCATCCCCGTATAACGAGTTTTTCCAAGTTCTCACGTTTTCGAGGAATGTTTCTAATATCTATAAAAGTAAGTTCATTTTGATGAGGGTTTTCATTTTCTGCAAAATCAAATCATTATAATCAAATCATTATAATATAAAATCATATCATTAATGAAAAAAATTTCTGAATTATTTCAACTGCTTATAAAAGAATAATCGAATCTGGCGACCATAATTGCCACACAGTTGAAGCGATACTTCAAAAGTTATTAAATGTAAAATGTTTGAAGAGTTAACGGGTAAAAATGGATAAAAACAATGGAAATCATCAAGACACAAAGATCATTATGGCTTAGAAACATCAAGAAATCACCTAATAATCGAGTAACAAAGATCTTGCACTAAAGGGCCATGATTAATAAGCTAAGATGTAAGTCTAAGAAAAGATGGATAGATGATGTCTTGGTAGACATAAAAATTTTAAAGATTTCCAACTAGAAAAATGAAGTTAGGGACACAGAATCTGCAGAAATATTATGCTGGAAGCTAAGGCTTACTGTGGGCTATAATAGCGATGAAGAAGGACATATGAAAATAAATATCATTGAGAGAAATTTTGTAAACGAATATTCTATCTAGAATTAATTTTCCTTTCTTGATAGATGCATTTAAATTTTTGGGTCATCAAAATACAATAATTTATTTTGAAACACGTTTAATAAATGCATTTTTAAAATAATATCATTATGTATATCTAAAAGTTTCCAATTTATCAGAAGTAAAAACAACTCAATTATGTAGGAAATATGATTATTCATTAAAGTTAGAACTTCAAAAAACTACTTATTTCAACTATTCAAAGTGTCTCTTTAAGTATATCAAATCTAAACTTAAGAAATTTTGACTTAAATTTCTGATTTTAATACACCTATAACCAAACAGGAAAGGAATTCTATTCTTATTTGAAATGGTTAACAAAAGTTAACATAATAACTTCATGTAATTAACTACTTTTAAATTTATCGGAACATTTGAAAATTTTGTAACGGTTGCCTGAATAATTTCTTTAATCATCCATTCGTTATATAATGAAATTTTATGTTACGCAAATTTTTGAATTTGAATTAATAATTTCCTACAAAGAAAGTTACATTAGATTTTCATGCGAAGAGTCTAATTTCAAATGATAATTAAACGGCTAGCACTCTAGATTCAGGTAAGTGGTTCGAAATCTATTTTAAAATGTTACTGCAGTCAAATTTAGTCTAGGAAAAAAAAAAGTAAATAAATAAATAAAAAAATAATAAAATAATAAAATAAAATAAAATATAAAAAAAATAAAAGGAAAAGAAAAGAGAGCAATCGTTATGCATTCAAATCCATTATAACATAATTGGAATCTTGGATACTTTTAGTGTCAGATTTGATTTTACTTAAAACTTTTCAGAAGTTTTGTTAATCAGACTAATGTTATGATAGTATTTGAAATATGTAAATTTATGCATAATTTAATTAACCTATATGTGAAGTATCTGTGTATACAGACTTCTAAAATCGGAAGTAATCTTATTTTAATAAAAAAATGGTTATCGGTAGAAATGCAATTTATTTATAAATATAAAATTTAGAAAACTAATTTAAAAATCAAAATAAGATACAAATTAAGATAAATTTTCTTTGAATATCATAAAAATAATATATAAAAATAATAAATACTTCGAGAAGACGATGGGAATTTAATTTCATTCATTTTAAAATCATCAAAAAAGTTTCATAATATTTGCATGTAGTGAGAATTAATTAGAAATTTTAAGGAAGGAAAATGTGGACCTTAAAAAATTTAGTACACTTTATTTAACTCTAAAAATAAAAAAAAAAAAAATATTAAGTAGTTTAGAATTTATTAAACATTTTGCAAGACCTCAAAATTTTTGTAAGATTAAAAATTGTATCGTGTATTGTGTAGGTTTTAAAAGTTTTGTAAGACTAAATTCCTGTGGGCAAAAGCATTTATAAGAGGAGGTGGAAAAATTATTTCATCTGAAAATAATTAATTGAAAAAGTAATTTATTACTTATGTACATCTATAAAAATTTGTCACACATTTACAGACTGATCTTTTCATAGGTACTGCATTTTTTAAAATAATGTTTTACAAATTTTTAGTTTTGAAAAATAAATATCTAAGTAAATAAAAAAAAAAAAAAATTGAAATTTAGCAGTTACGAAACAAACAATGAAATAGCAGAATGATTTTCAGTTTAACTGTTCATGTGTTCGATTCCCATTTCAAAAGTGGATGTTTGAAGTCATTCTGTAAGCGGTAAGATCAGATCGAATTAGGCCTCGTGTGTAAAAAGTAATCGTAATCAACATAAAAAGAATAAAAACTTATCAGGAAACTAAAACATTAAAGTTTATCTATATTTTATATATTCTGGAATTATATTATTAGAATTATGTTTATAAGTGCGGCAAATATAACACAATTTTAAAATACTACAGCGTAACTCATTTTAAATAATAATAATGATGCACTGTATGTTAAAAACTCCATCTATACTTAGCATTTTTCTTTTATATTTCAACTATGAAAGCACGACTTCATGTTTTTATGTTGATTTTCTATCATTTGTTCCTTTCATTTATTTCATATATAGTAAAGAATTCTTAAAGATTAAAATTATATTCCTTCGAATATAATTTAAATTGTATGAATAAGTATTTTGCAAATTTTATTCATTTTATAAGAAATAAAATGTTTTATTTAAATTGTGCAGTGAAGCTGATAAAATCAAATAATTGTAGTATAAAAATATTTAGAGAGGTCATAAAAGTTCCTATATTATTGTCTAGATGGCAGCACTTAATTCCTTAACATTTTATGACAAAACAGTTTTTCGTATTACACACATAGCAAGTATAAAAACTGTATATTTAACCTCAGTTAGCATACGATGATTATTATTATTTAAACTTGATACATATTTAGATAATGATATCTTTATTTGTAAGAGTAAATTGATAATAAGTAAATTAAAAATTTATGAGATATATTAAAATACGAAAAAAAAAAAAGGAATTGCATATTAATTCCAGGAAAATAAAGCATACACTAAAAATAAAAAATAAATGCATTTTAAAAAATTACATTTTTTTTTCATGTTAATTGCAAATTGCTAAATGCTTTAAGCTTATGTGTAGAAACTTTTTTAATAAATTTTTATATAAGAACAAAATTATGTTAAATTTTTTGTCTTATTTCAATAAAAAAATTTTATTATTCTGAAAACGATGTAATTGTTTTACATATTAAAAATATGTAAAAAGTATAATATCATACAAATAATATGCATATTATAACAAGTTTCAGTAGCGGAAAAGGATTTTTTCGGAAGGACAGCTATCAGTTTTAATAAGTGTTGTATTAACAAGAAACGAATATGTTTAAAATTAATGTCTCTGACAATTTAATGTCTCTGACAATTTAATAAAATGTCGAGACATTTTGCTTTCTCGATTTTACTTACTGTATTTTCCTGTATATAATCCGCAGATAATGTGTTAAATAAGTTTCGAATTTCGTTGAGCGTATTATACGCCACTGCGGCTAATGATAAAAAACATTCCCCACCAGAAAAGTTTACAAGAAAATTTTGTAATGAATGACATTTATGTTTCATAAAATAAATAACAGGTGGAACTACGACACATCTGTAGTCGGCTTTGTCCAATCATGTTCAAGAAGGAATTTAGTTCCTCTGAAGGATATTACAGTTGCAATTCGCTAACATCACATTTCGTCTTAATGTGAGCCATTTTATTCTGAAAATATTCAAATACGTACAGCATGTTATGGATACGAAAATATTTAAGTTACACAACAGATTTTAAATTAAAAGCTATAGGGAAGGCGAATAAAAAAATGGCGATAATGTGTTAAATGTAACGTGTTAAATGTAAAGTGAAAACCAAAATACGCGTTATAGTATAGAAAAATGTATCCAAAGCGCAGTTCGTAAAAATAATCCATTTCTTTTATTTAATCATTAATAAAACAAATATATTTTATACTTAAAATGTTTTTAACCTCTCGTTTTAATACGTTTTACTAGAATCTTCTCGGAATTATAGTTCTTGGTCAATCTCGTGCTTTCATCTCAGTTTATAGCACTTTGCGATGAGATGGTTCCAAACAGATCTTTTTCTTAATAATGTTTTTCTCTGTACAAGTTATTATATTTTCAATCATAATGAGTATTTTTTATTTTATGGGACACCCACATTATTAGCAGCATAAATTTTCGACTATTCACCGAAATATTTGCCACGAGTTATACGCCGCTGCGGATTATGCGAAGCTTTTTTTTTTTTCTTCTTCTTTTACTCAAAAAAAAAAAAGGTCTAGCAGATAATACGCCGCTGCGGATTATATACAGGCAAATATGGTAAATCTGAAAATAATAAAACCTAAATTTAATAGAAGTGAATACACTCAAAAAAACTAAAGCATTTTTAAGCTATGCTGATATACCTATGGATTTGCGTGAAAAATTTGCTTAACATAAACATAGTTTATTTTAAATCTACGTAAATACAGAAATTTCTCCGAGAATTCGAGGGTACAAATTTGGGGCATAGAATATCAACCAGTACAAAAAATATCGTTATGACCATGCAAATTTTCATGGTTGGATAATATAAAATAAATAATTAAAGCTACGAAGAATTCACCATAGTCTAAT
The DNA here is from genome assembly GCA_026290005.1 of Latrodectus geometricus. Taxonomy (NCBI): domain Eukaryota; kingdom Metazoa; phylum Arthropoda; class Arachnida; order Araneae; family Theridiidae; genus Latrodectus; species Latrodectus geometricus. The sequence continues at coordinate 26,180 of JAPDSC010026597.1, forward strand.
AGAAGGACCGTGCTCTTTAAAGTCCAGTGGCATGAATTCAAATTCAGCCGTTGTTAAATAATTGGATATGTACGTTGCCTTCTTATTTTCTGTAGGTAGTTCAGTCGAAATATGCATTTAGGAATTTTTTAAGCTTCTTCGCTTGGAATTAGTGAATACGGCCCAAGTTTTATAAAAAATATCCTCTTAGAAGGTAAAACACTGTGGTTTTTTCAAAATTCTTGCTACGGCTTTCAACTATAAACTATAGAATGTCAAAAACTAGTTATTATGGGAACACTGTAGCTTAATGGTAACATTACTCTTTTCGGAATGGAAAATCTCAAGTTTAATCTTATGCATTGGTGAGAAATAAATATTTTTTTACTACGAACTTAAATGTTTTATTTTTGTTTTTTGTTTGTACATTTGTCGGGGATTGTATTGGGAAGTTTCCCTGATTTTTTTTTTTCCACACACGAATACGGTTCTCTATCTATAAAAACTCCTGGAAAGCATTTCGTATTAAATTTCGTGCAAATACATTCAAATAGTTTAAATCTATAAGATTTTGCAGGCTATGGTGGAATGGTTGGTAAAGATATAACTCTTGTGATCTACAGGAAGGGAGTTCAAATTCCAGCTTAGTAGAAGATCCATCATGTTCCCTAAAGGCGGCTGGGGCCTGTTATATAGGTCGTTGTTACAATGTTCTCCAAGTGAAGTTTGAAGTGACAGGTCATGTATTTGAGAGTCTTCTGCTTGGACCCTGCTTGTAAATTACGAAGTAGGCCCCGATTCTGGGCTATGAGCTGGGAAGTATGCTGGTGCAATTACAACTATCCACTTTACAGTCGGAAAATCAAACGGGTTTGCAAAAGACAAGTGATAGAATTGTGTTCTCTGAAGTGAAATACTCCAAGTTCACTTTAGCCATAGTTGAGCATCGGGATGTGGCGTTTTTGCTTTCTCTAAAGTCACTGGTGGTGAGTGCTAGTGAATTATGCTTTGCAGCATGTAAATATTTGATCATCCCAAAGATATACTATTTATTAGAGACCGAGGTTGCCTGGTTGGTAAGGACGTCGTTCTCATTATCGATAGGTAGTGAGCTCGAATCCCGACTAAGTAAATGATCAGGTGGCTGGGGAGTGCTAAACAAGTCGTGCTTGTCTTCTGTTTGGTCCCTGCTTCTGTATTACTGACTTTCAATGGGCTGCTTCCACTTAACTGTTAAAGTCCACCTTTGGGCTACATACGAGGAAATAGGTTGGTGTGCAGCAAGACTATTTAATATGAAAATCCTTACAAAGGAATTCGATCGTAAGCCAAAGATCAGTATATCAAATACTAGACAAGATCATCGTACAACTAAAGTTCCCATTATTCGTTCATGTCTTTAGAAACATAAAGAGAATAATTACAATTTTAGCAATATTTAGTTCTTGTGTTACAATACGATAAAAATAACTTATTTGGTTATAATGAAGCATTTTGAAGCAGGAAAAAACTACTGAAAAAGAAAAATCTAATTAAAGGGTATGGGGAAAATGAATAATATCAGTGAAAAAAATATTTCCACTGTTTGTATCAATTATTTGATTCTGTGCCAGTTAATATATAATTATATGCTGGAAAATATGCCAGTAGATAATATATTAGTTCAGCTTTAATTTGTTATGAAAATAAAGTCAGTTTATAAACGGAAGTAAAAATGAATGTGATTCAATTTACTAACATCAGTTATATTTCAAGAGTCTTGAAATTAATTATACAAGTGCATTGAATTAATTCACTAATATTAGTGAGATAAAATTCATTGATATTAGAGAATATAGTAAACTGATCTTATTATATTGATTGATACTTATTTGAAATATCAACTGTTTTTTCAAGGGTAAGTTAAAGTTTGTTTTCAGTTATCTTCTTAATTTTTTCTCAATTTCCGATCAAATTACTTTCTATCATTTGAATATCAATCTTCGGAATAGTATCTTGCTCACATCTTTTGCTAATTTAATCGAACATGCGGGTCTTGTTGTTTTCTTATAAAGCCCATCCAGAAGAAATGCGTTGTTTTTGTGTTCAGGAGATAACGGGTTCGATACTTAACCTCGTCAAAATGTGTGGACAGGGCAAATTTCGTTATATTTTAAGTCCTTCTCTGACGTAAAGAGGAAGATATCAGCTCAGAAGTTGGATTCTGCCACCAGACCATGATTCATAATAAGTAAACAGTTAAAACAGGGATCCGGAAACATTAGTTTGGGGAAAAAGTAATCCATTTTTTTTTCGGTAGACATCTGTAGTGATCGATATCTCGTGAGGTATCTATCAAACAGTTTCAGGTTTATGATCGTTGGAAAGGTGACGTTTGACACTAAAATATTTTCTTGCGGTGTTTTGTTTGACTAATTCAGTTATGAGTACAAGGTTTGAAAAATGGAAGACAACAAACAGAAAATTCGATACATTTTAGTTTTTCCTTTATAATGCTAGTCAGGTGGCTAAAATTGTGAAACGTGTTTATCGTCGTATATAAGACTGTAACAACCAGTTACGCACTATTTTGGTTTCGTCGATTCTGTTCAGGTATTTTTTGTGTTAAAGATGCACCTCGCATGGATACAGCATCATTGAAAATGTCTATAAAATATCAAAAATTATCGAAGTTGACCGCATGTCAGCAGTTGTAGCTTCGCGCAAGACCTAAAAAATCTACATGAAAAGTGTTTTAAACCTTATTACAAAACGAATCCGAAAGAAGTTACATAAAGTTCACGTAAAAATAATGGATTTCTTTTTCCCCAAGCTAATATATTGAAATAGCCTAACTTAATCTAACTTATATGCTCTTAAAAGAAACAATCTCTGAAGTGACTAATATACAATAACATCAGGAACTCGCCTCTCATAGTGTATCAAAATCACTTCAATCAGTAATATCTTTAAATAAATTAAAGAACTATGTTATTTATAGAAATTAAGTATATTTCATGTATTAAAATTGAGAAATAAATTGAATAATTATTCTTCTAATTAGAGAAATTTTAAACCATGGTAATAAGCAATTTATAGAAATCTCTAGAATTTTTATATTTCTAAAAGGAATAGAAAAAACTAATTAAATATCAAGTCCTCGAAACAAAGTTGCATATTATTTAGTAAGAGAAAGTCCTTTCTCAATGGCATTGAATGAAATAGAAAATAAAAGTATTCGACGGTGAAGATGCTGTCAAGGGCAACTCACTTGATCAACAGCTTTAAAAGCTACTCCCTCAAAAAGTCTTCCGGCAGGCAGACAGTCATTAAGGTCAACGACTAGCTTATCATTCGCAGACAAAGGTCAAATAAGCTTTTAAAACAGATATTTGACATTAAAACTGCGAATGCAGCTTCTTTTTACAATATTTCTGAATAATTTAATCGAATATTATTTATTAATGTGTGTTTTTAGAAAGCGAAGAACGTGTTTTCGGTGGCATGTAAAAACTATTAGTTTATCTATGACGAACTTCAAGGCGTCTTATAATCGGAGATTTTATTTTGAAAACATTGAACAATAATATTCTAGAACGCACCTTAATTTTTAGTGCGCATTTTCAAGCAATTTAAAATTGTTCTTTTGATTAAAATTTTACCAAGCCATATAGTTTTCTCTTAAAGTAATTTACTCATTTTCTACTAATTTCAGCACCCATTTTTCAAATATGGTACATTTATTTGCATAATTTCTTGATTAAATTTTAGACTATTATTTATTTTTGACTTTTCCATTACTGTTGCTAACGTTTTCAGCATTTGTTCACCTTAGTCAATCGATTTTGAGTATCTCAAGAATTTCTTTCCCTATAAAGACTTTTCTGACCCGTTGAATCTCGAGAATATTTATTTTTATAATGACACTTTCAATTTCAGTAAATTCTGTAGAAATCTATACAGCCCTCAACGGGGATTTTTCGCAAATTTTCTAACTATAAATCTCTGATTACGTTGAGTTAACTTTGCAGGGCAACCACTTCTTACCTTATTTTCGATCCGATTTTCTTCTTGAAAGCGTTTTATCACATACCGCACTTCAGAACGTGATAAATTTACTAATTTAGCGATATCCCGGTTGGATTTTCCACCCTTATGATGAAAAGTTATCAAATTTTGAATGCTGTTCGTTGTTTCCTTATGACTAAGAGTCAATTTTGAACATTATATGAAATATAATGGAATAAGACAGAAAAGAATAATGTCAAACGATTTTTTAATCTTTAAAAGGAAAAAATGAAAAAAAGTGCCGGACTCTAATTTTATTTATGAAATTTTATGAAAATGTTTCGGTGTACGAAAGCTTTTGTGAGTGTTTTATTTATGATTCCTTGCATTTTCAATTATAGAAAAAGAAAATAAGTGAATATTAAAAAAAAAAAAACACTTTTAAGAGCCACTGTATTTAAAAAATAATATTTGCATAGGAAAATATGACTGTTAATTTACAATAAATATGTATGTCTTGTTTCATCTACTAACTGTTTAATATCAATTTAATACTATTGTAAAAATAATTTTGGCTCCATTTACTGGCTGCGCATATCACTACTATTATTTTAATTGGAAATTAAAAAAAATTATTAGAGCCACATAACTTCCAATCTGGTTCAGCTTTATGATCAAGTATCAATGTTTCTTCTAAAGCCTAAAATACACGCCGAACTTACCAAAAAATTTGACATAAGAGAAACAATTCAATATCGAATCGTATCCATTTGGATTTGAATCTAAACAAACTAGAGATCTGATTTGAAACTACAATTTGAGTACCGAAAACAGTATGCAATGAGATATAAAAACTTGCTTGCTGAAATTATTTGTGTGAACAAATATGATTTAGTATATTAGATAGAATATGTTATGAAACTGATGTATAAATAATAATTAAAATGTAGAAAAAGTATAATGTATTTAATAAAGTAGGAATAAAAATAAGGTAAAACAAATAGAGTGAAAAATCGCTGCAAAAATCTTAAAAACTGATTTTCTATTTTTATCAAGTGGAAATTATATTTCTCGTATTTTCTTCATTTAAATTTAATATTTATTTGGCAATGTAATAGATGATGCGAATTTTTTTTCAAGAGTATTCTACAATATAAACATTAGCAGTTCAGAAAGCTTTGAACTAATATTTCAATGAGAATGTCTACATTAAAATTCAATTCCATGTCCAGTCGAAGTTCTTTTCAGAACATATCTAAATGGTGGAAAATATGTTGTCCAACATTTAATTTGTTTGTGTGCTCATAAAAGAATATTTTTTCAACAGGTTGTGGAACGCGTGATGCTTATTGGAAGTTAATTGGCCTGGACCTTTCTGACTGTGATTGTCTCCCTCTCGGAACTTACTTAACAAGTCAAATTAGAAATCACCTCTTTTTAGAAAAATGCCTTTATACATGAGTGGCATGATTGTTACAATTTTTGATGCTATTTTGATTAGAGCATGCAGTAACCATGAACACACTATTTTGCTGTTTCTCATGTTCCATCCTTATTCTCAACGGCGAGTAAGAGACCTTAAATCTCATCTCCTTTTCTTGAAATGCAATTTGGCTCAAGCCGTTCTTGAACAATTCATAATAAATGTTGGTTATCAGAAGAATCAACTACACTCCAGTTTAATCACGGTTCTTCTTTGATTGAAAACACATGGATTAAAGGATTTTTGATTTAGATATTGAGAACAAAGAAGGGTATGACAGAACCAATAAAATCAGAAATTTAACAAAAAATATTCTCACTGAAAATGTCCTTTTCGTATTGATGCCGAGTAAGAATTCAGAACAAAATTAGAGATGTTTTAAAAGTATTACACAGAACATATTTCTTTCTCAAAGAAAAATTGTTTTTTATTGGAGTTTTTGTTTTGATTTGTTCACAATTGCTAAAATAATATTTTTAAAGTAAAATATTGATTTAGAAGATTGGAATAAATCATGTCGCGAATCAATAGTTAATTATCACTGGTGTAATCAGGTAAGCTCTCTTTCATCATTTAAAAAATAACGCTTGCATTGTTCTCAAAGTACTTATACATCATTACATATCTAACAATTCTATGGCAGCAATTTAAATTTAGAACAAATTACAATTTTTTTAAAAGCTATGATTTATTATTCTTAAAATGTTCTACATAACAATAAAAAATATTATTTGTAAGGATAAATTTTCTGAAGAAAATATCATTTTTTTAATAAAGCTCAGTTCGTATTCAGAAAAAAATTAATCTAATATTTTGTAGACTTGTAATTTGCTATTCTTTCTCTAAAGCATATACACTCTCATAAAAAAATGCGTGGATATAATTTTTTGAATTACAAACGCTCGCGCGTGCATTGTATTATTACTTGTATATATGCTGAACTTATCTGCATATTTACTTAAAGTCCATTTCCATTATTGCATGTGCTCTGTGCATCTCTTACAACAGCCGACTCTTATTGAATTCAGGTAAACATATGCATTTGCTGACATAAACGCACACCGCAACATGCTTAAGCACAGTTGAAAATGGACCTTTATTACTGCATCCAATGAATATCTTATTATTTCGATGCAAATATAAAACTATAAAAAGTGTTATTTATCTGTTAAGATATGGAAGAAAGTGTATAAGCATCTGAAGAGAAAATTGTTTTGGTTTTAAATCGTGGAGGAGAAGCTTACCAGATTACACCAGCGATGACCAACAATCAATCTTCGACATGATTTATTCAGATTTTCATAGTAAAAAATTTACTTAAAAAGGTGCTGCTTTAATAATTATACACGAATCAAAAGTAAAAAATGAGGTTTCCATTAAGACAACCAAATTAGATTATATTAATATTATCTTATGTGTTTAGTTGTTATTTTTATGTTTATTTAATTTAGTATATAACAACTGTATTTATATTTTATTTAATGGCTTAATTTAACTTCATTTATTCCATTTATTGCATTTAAACTATTAATACATATGTAATATAGCATAACCAGGAAAGCAATTAGTGCCAAACAAAACGAATTTTCGTCAACAATAGAACACAGAATATTAAAAACATGATATCTATTTTTCTAATAATTATTTTTACAAATAAACTGTTTTTACATCAGAAAGTAATAAATTTTGTTGTACTGATTGATCACAGAATAGAATGCGAATGTTTTGGCACACACAGCTAGTTTAATACTATTCTCTTTAGGTTTCCAATTTAATTAGCATTTTATTCCTGTTGTTAAAATAATGAATTTAAAATATCCTTATATTTAGTGATAAACTTCCATACTTGTTTACGTCTTGATAATCAAAGTTCATTTTCAAAAAATTGGGATACATTTTTACAGATAAACTGTGTCACGACTTTTCAAAATTATATGTCCTTAAAGATTAATTTTACAATATATTTCAAAAAATAAATTAACTTTTTGACTTTATTAAAAAATTATGAGGAAAAATATGAAATGATTTGGAAAAAAATTGATAGATTTCATTCCAATTTTCGAAGGCAACAGGATTTTACATACGTACCAAATTATAAATAACGCTAAGAATTAAAAACATTAAATTTTGAAATGATATATATACTCAGTTTATGTGCTTCGATCATTTATTAAACAAAATGTGAAATCAAAATAACAAATTTTTTTTTGTCACAAAAACTTCAACGGATTTTGTTCAATTATATTTGTATGTGTTTATATATTTATATAACCTGAAAGGAGTTTAAAATATTTTTAGTATTATGAAGATGGCATAGAATTTGAATAGATTTTAAATTTAATTTTCTTTGCATGGTTAAATTGAGGGGATGTAAAGCCGTTAATCTAGAGAATCTATTTCATGATTAGTGAAAGGAAATTGAAAATCCATTGTATCTTGATTTCCAAATGAGCTTTCTCTGAGATAATGGTCCATATTCACATGTCCCTAAAGAAAATTTCTGGAAAATTCTCAAACACGCTTCTCATCAGATAGACAAGCAGAAAAGATTGTGTAATATCCATCGTCTGTTTAAAAGAGTGGCTATTATTGAACCACCGTAATGTAAGAAATAATCTTACTTAATCAAACTTGAAAAAATGTTATGAATTAAAGTGAATAGTATTATATGCAGATAATTTTACCAATATATAAATTATATATATAAATTGGTAATTCCTTTCGGTTAGATTATTAATTATAATATTTTCTATGAATGTGGAGTTTCTATTTCTATTAACTCTGAAGTACCCAGAGGAAGGCTAATTCGCTGAACACTTTTGTAAATTTGTGCTCGAATAATATTTATCAAATAAATGTTTTACGGGAATGAGCATTTTTATTAGATAAGCATTCGTTTTTTTTATAATTAATTTTTAATAAATCATGAAATTTACTTGAAGCAAAGGTAGCTTTTATAAGAAAAATATTTATTTATTTGTAAAATAAATATAGTATTAAACGTTGCATTTTCAAAAAACTTTAAAAAAAGAACTGTTAGTTAAAATCACTTGATATACTGATAGTTAAAATGACATGAATTAATGGGAATTTATCTTATAAAATTGATCAAAATATTGGATAATAGATGGTCTGTTTTAGTCATAAGATGCTACTAAAATACGGGACATGGTGTCATGGCCCTCTCTGTTCAAAGCCCACCACAACCACCCAACGATAGTATCATAATGAATAGAGAACAAATTATTATCTGTTTCAAAAACTGTAGCTAAAACAGGAGGAAATCATTAGGAAAAAGAAGTGAATAAGTTGTTAGTAACTGCATAAGAAATACTGAATTTTGTTCATGCTGTCCACAGTTTTCTTCTGCGACCTGAAATCTTGAAACAGAATTTTTCATAACAGGTTGGTGTATGAGCGTTGATATTGTGATTGTTTTGCTTGATTCATGTTTTCAATTTACCTAGTTTATTACGCATTTTCAGAGTTCACGAAATTTCATCGGTTTTTCGTATGCAGTATATTTTATATGGAATCACAGTCAGAAACTACAAAAGCACAGATCATGTGATAAAATTGTCTGGTTGTTGGGAAATATCGATTGATATTCCAGAATGAAAGTTTAACAGATGCTTCACTGGTGTTCTATGTATGGAAAAGCACACTCTTTTATAAATATTGTGCTATCCACACACACCCAGACATTGTTGCAGTGTTAAAACAAACATGTTACAAAAAAGTGTTTCCATGGTGACGATAAAGCCCTTATCATAAAAGTTATTGGAATCGGATACCAAACTCTTATAAAAAAAAATAGCTCCAGTGATGGATGCTGTAGTAAATTTACATTAGACAGTGAATTTGTAGAATGAAGAAGAAATGTTTGTATTTGAATTTTCTACCCATATTCTGCAATTTCGAATATTGATAGAATTTTAAAGAAGGAAAGGAAACAGAGAGAAAGAACACCCATGCCTAAACCGGGATTCCAAACTGGACCAACACAAAAACACTAATCATTCAGCAGTTGGATGTCGTTTCGTCAGAAGACAAAATGTTCCATGGAAATGCACTGTCCATTTTTTTAACAAGAAACAACAGAGTGAAATTTTCTCTTTTTTGGAAGATGAGTACGAATTAATTCTTAAGTACACATTATTTTGAATGGAGAGTATTTCAGGATGTTTTATAAAATTTTTAGAATAATAGTGACAGGTATGGCTAAACTGTAGGTGATTTCCCGTGCATTACATGTTCCCAAATGAGTGCTTGATGTTTCCCTGCAATGTTATATCCCATACTTCATTTACGTGAAAGTCATTTCTTTTTTGTCTTCGCCATATTTCATGTCAAAATATTTCTTTTCTAATTTATCAATCATCTTCTTCAGCCTAACACAGCCATCTGACTCGAGTCGCTTCTCATCCTTTAACATTTAACATTTTTTCAATGCAGTTGCTTAAGATTCACCAACCTTGTAGAAACATTTCATAAATAGAACTCGATTCTTCAATGGTAGAGTCATGGTTATATTTTAAAGCGCAGAACAAGAGCTCTATATATTTTTGTCATTAGTATCATGTCCTGTGCGCATGATACGCATTTTAATTAGCATCTTAAAAAATTAAAAATCATTTCTCATCATTTTATGACATACCACGAATGCAGCGCCATTCTTTGAGCATCTTCTTTTGGACTATTTTTTTCACCAAACCGATTTCCATTGCTTCATGTATATTCGGATGAAATACTTGATCATTCTGATCAAGTTCTTTTCTCCAGGCTTTTGAAAATGTAACTTTAATTGTAATCGCAATATTTGTAAAATTCACACGTCTCTTACATAACGGACAAAGGGGCCACTGTAACCTGGTTGGTTGGGACATACGTTCTCGTTATCGAAAGGTAGTGTATTCAAAATCAAAAGCAAAGATCCGTAATATTCGCTAATGGTGACATGGAGCATGTTAAATATGTCTTGGTCGCAATGTCCTCCATGCGAAACGATACCTCTAGCAGTGACAGGCTAAGTATTGAGGATTTCTTTTTCTTTGTCCCTGCTTCTAAATTACGAAGACTCCCACCCGGTTTTTATGTTACTAGTAAAACCCAACTCTGGGCTAAGTACAAAGAAGCATGCCAGAGCAACAACAACAACATAATGGACAACATGTTAATTTTTAACACACTCAATTGTGACTGAAAGATTAAATCAGAACTTGCACACTGAAAATTCCTGGTTAGATTAAGTTATTGCAGTGAGTGTGTGTTCTGGCTTTCAATTCTTGATGAATGAAGTCGGTAAGTATAAAATGCTACCATCTTTTAACTACAGTCACTCTTATTCAAACTGCAGTAAAGTGTAGAGGGGTCGACACTTGAGAGAATGACTATCTCCACTCCACACTCCCACATTACACCAACGGTAAGCTATAAGAACCAAAGAAAGATCAGTACTCAGTACTATAATCTCTGGTTCTTGTATCAGATGCATATGTGAGTACAAATTTCTTTAAAAATTTTATATCAGTTTGCGTGTAAATTAAAATTTAATTATCTTAACGTGCATATAATTTTAAAAGGATAAAAGTCTTAAATGCCATTGATGAAAAATAGAGAAATTTTTTAAAATTAGAACATAATTAGGTTTATTCTATATTAAAATTATATTTCCAATTTTACCAAATTTTTAATTTTTAAAAAATTTATCAAATATTTTTATTAAGATATATATATATAAAGTTAATGTTTAAATTTAAAAATTAAGGAAAAATTTAACTTTTCTTTTGGTAAATAAACATTTAATATTCATGTAATATAATTATATTTTGAATAAGATCATTATATAAATAATTTATGAAAAATCGTATTCATTAAAAAAAATCTAGATTAGATTTTTTTGTAAAAACTTACAAACACGAAGGTATTTAAGGAATTCAACACATTAAACCAAGTAAAAATTTTATGTGCAGGAAAACTAATGTACATTTCATTCAGTTTGACTTCTTTGCTGATAATCAATGAAATAACATTTACATAAGTAAATGTCGTTCTCTTTTGTCCCTTGCATATTAAGTAAACCGTGCGCTCCACCATACGTTTTATTTTCTGAAATAAATCAACTTCATGGGGTTTTCCTCGCCATAAAATCAGAAGATTATTGTTTTGGAAAAGAATATTAAACGTCGTGTTTCGGTTTCAAGACAATCGTTGTGGGTTATTAGATTAGCTTTGTGATATTTAATGATGCTTAAAAAACATATATTTTAATTTTGTATTCCATATTGAATGAAAGTTTAGTATACAGTCATAAAAATTGCTAAGAGCATTCTGCCTCCGTTGATACAGAAATTCAAAATATTTCGATTTTTTTCCCCGTTCAAATCTGACATAACACAATGTCGAATATATTATTTATGATGTTAAAAAATAACCAAAAATAATATATTAGTTTGGGGAAAAAGTAATCCATTATTTTTTCAGTAGACGTCTGTAGAGATCGATATCTCGTGAGGTATATATCTAACAATTTCAGATTTATGCTCGTTGGAAAGCTGACATTTGACACTAAAATATCCTCTTGCGGTTTTTTTGTTTGATTTATTCAGTTACGAGTACAAGGTTTTAAAAATGGAAGTCAACAAACAGAAAATTTGATACATTTTCGTTTTTCTCTTGTAACGGCGAAAATGCTAACCAGGTGGCTAAAATTGTGAAAGGTGTTTATAGTCCTATATATAACTGTAACAACCAGTTACGCACAATTTTGGTTTCGTCGATTCCGTTTGGGTATTTTGCTAAAGATGCACCTCGCATGGATACAACATCGTCGAGAATGTCTATAAAATATCAAAAATTATCAAACTTGACAGCATGTCAGTAGTCGTAGCTTAGCACAAGACCAAAAAATCTACATGAAAACTGTTTTAAACCTTTTACCTTTTTACAAAGCGAATCTGAAAGAAGTTACAAAAAGTTCACGTAAAAATAATGGATTTCTTTTTCCCCAACCTAATATATATATATATATATATATATATATATATATATATATATATATATATATATATATATATATATATATATATATATATATATATATATATGTGTGTGTGTGTGTGTGTGTGTGTGTGTGTGTGTATCTATGCGTAAATGAAGCATATTTTTATGGGTATGCATAAAGTATTCTATATGTATGTAGATATAACACATTATGTTAATTAAAGTAAAACCAAAAAAATTCATGCTCAATACGTTCCTGTAACTCCCATTAAATTAGTAAAGCTTCTATGGGTTTGGTACAGGAGTGTTTGACGATGTCAACATATATTATATACACGCTTAGAATATATTATATAAATAAAAATATATTCTATATATGTGTATACATACTACTTGCATAAATAAAATACACTATATACATATAATAAATACATGTGCGGAAATTATGTACGTACAGAGAATAATATTATTTGAAAGCATAAAGTGCTCTATATGAGTGTTCAAAGTATATTATATGTATGTACATATTAATCAAAAATTGGTAATTAAATTTTTTCTTTCATGTAGTTTGAATGCAATAATTAAAACTATGAAATTTGTTATGTTTAAATAAATTTGTTAGAAAGGAGAAAACATATTCAGTTCCATTAACGATGAAAATGAAATAAAAAATATTATATTTAAAATGATATTGGAATTATATAATATATGTAAGTCAATTTAATAAATTACCTTACAAAATATCCGATTACTTTATTGAATATACTTAAAAAAAAGGAAATGGAATGTACATGGTTATAGGTTATTATTAATGATTTGTGGTGATGTGTTTTCATACATGGCACAAATAATGTATGATAATAGACATATAAAATACACATAAGCAATAGATTTATGTAAAATAGGAAATACCTTCATTATTTATTCTTTATTTGTATGACATATAACATCTCAGCATTATATTCAGTGACAAATGCTGCTTAAAAATGGTTCTATCTTGCTTAGTAAAATGATCTTCTCTTTATGGTTAGAGGCTTTTCGCCTTGATTCCAGCTGCAATTGAGCAGTATTGATGGATGTTATGATTTTGTTTTTTGCAGGTATAACTGTCATGGTGGATGCTTGGCAGTTCTTAGAGTTTTCTATACTGCAACAGATGAAAGCCAGCCATTATCAATTAAAAGCCCTTTCAGAAGACAAAGATGTTGTAAATGGTATTCCTTATAAAATTTCCAGCTGTTAGGCAGTGGTATTCAATTGAACTTTTGCACAAACTTTGACAATGTTTTTTTTGAGACAATGACATTAATTATTTGATTCTGCTCTTTGTGTGATGCAATTTATTGCTTTATCCGCAATGATTTAGGATGATACCTATTTTGTTTTTTCAATACACTTAAATAAAGGTAACTCTATCCAATTTGACAATTTTTATATCATATCGATATATTGTCTAACTTTAACATTCTATACTTTTGGCTGAGTTAAAGGTCTATTTGAGGTCAGAAATGATACACGCTTTCAATAGTGCCTCTGTTAACGTCACATATTGTAATTTAAATTTATGTTAGACACTGTATTACTTAATATTATTTTTTAGTTACAGATTTTCCTTTGATTAGAAATTTTGATTTTATATTAATGATACTAGCGGATATAATTTT
>JAPDSC010026597.1:52654-63627 GCA_026290005.1 Latrodectus geometricus
ATTTGAATTCATAATTCTTTCTACAAAAGTTACACTCTTATAAGATATATATTAAAGTTTTTATAGAAGACTTATTAATATTTTGCTTTGAGTCAAAGGGCATGAAATATTCTATGAGCCAATTGTAATTTTTCCCACTGATATTTCGTTCGTATAGAATAATACGATGAATATGGAACATAATTTGACAGTGAAAATATGAAATGTATGTATTGTCTTCATAAGCATGTTTGAATAAATTTGCGTATATTTCAGGAATATACAATTTAAATTTTTTCAAAATGCAACTTCTTGAATTCATTGAATATTTACGATTTTCAAATCATCTTTTGTTTCAGGAATTCCATTTAATAATTTATTCTTTAAACACATCTCTTACAGAAAAAAGCTGATTTACAAAATTTCGAAATTCATCTTACAGAATTTCAAAATTTCTAAAATTTATTATGGATAACACATTTCCTAATTTTGAAACTATAGTAATTAAATAAATTGAATTTTGACAAAAATAATGTCCTTTCCATTAAATTTAATTTTGCAATTGAATAATATAATATGCAACCAAAAAATGAGCAATTTTAATCTACGTCAAATGGACTTCATCAACCCCCCCCCCCCAGTTTCATCCACTGTGTAAACTTGAAATACGCCGAAAGTAAACAGATTAAATTAATGCAAAAAAACAACTTTACTTATTCCTCTATTGAGAACAATATTACAGGATTTACTTTATAAATTGACAGGCATGCATATTTGACATTATTTCAGGTTTTTCAACCAATTAATACAACATATAAACACTAACAGACTTCTCACTGTCTAACTTCAAGGAGTTGTACTAGCTTAGTTATATCTGCTGGAAAAATATAATATATTAATATTTAGCTCGAATTAAAGTGTTTTTCTGGATTTAAATCGCTCTATTTGTTTTCATTTTAAAAATCAAGTTGCATTAAAAAATTAAGTAACATGTTGTTAATTAAAATAAACTTCTTCTAATTAAATATAATACTTAATTAAATTAATGCAATTATAATTACTTAAATTAATTATAATTGCTTATTTTGCTTGTAATTTTTGATTTACTAATTTTGATCTCGAAATTTTTTCATTTGGAAGCTTTTTGTCCATTTTAAGTTTAAATGTTGTATAAATATCATGATATACACACATATATATATATGTATATATTTATAACGCTTAGTTACAAATATTAAAATGTTAAACAATTATACACATGCAAAATTTATAAGTATATATAAAATATGTAAGTATGGCAATACAATTAGTGCAAATGCAGCATGACCCGAACCATTATAAAATATGAACTCTAAAATTGTTTAAAATTACAATCTTATTTCATTTTATTCCATCTAAATTTATTCATATTGTAAATTCCACTTTGTATATACTAATATATATATATATATATATATATATATATATATATATATATATATATATATATATATATAATAAAATGTAACTACTTGACGATCAATAAAAATCAAAGAAAAGAAAAAGAAGAAACTACACAATTCAATACTAATAAGAGAAAATCAAGAAAAAAAAAAAACCCATACAATACAAATAGGTTAAAGGCATAAGGACCACTTCTTCTTTAGGCAGGGAAAAGTCAATAGGCAAATGGAACACTCTTTTCTGACAAGAACGAAGGACAAATGTCTAAAAATCTTCTTGCTCTTCTTCCAGAAAAGAGTGTTCTATTTGCATTGTTGACCATCTCCCTCCTGATGAAGACGTGGTCCTTATGCCGTTTCCCACACACAGTAATCAAGAACTATTTTTTAAAAATATTTTTGTATTATATCACTGTACTTCGAAACTTCTATAGCATTATAATATATATTATTTCTATGGAATTCGAAATAAAATATGTTATACATGCTCTAATTCTAATAAATGTTATAGAATGTTATGAATATTTATAATAAAAAGATATGAATTCAAAAAACAAATACTAATAACCACGCAGAAAAAGGATCAAGAATGTTCAATCCCTAATTTCAAACAATAAATTAAAATTCCTGACAATCCGTTAACAAGAAAAATAAGTTTGTTGTTTAAGCATAATTTGTTACAAGATAGTGATTTGTTATGTAGACAAAGAACATTAGAAAAGTAAATCAAAAATGAAATTTACAAATTGAAACACGTGTTTTTGAAAGCAAATCACTGCACACTTCGCAAATCCGAACATCTTTCATCAAAATAAAAAATAAATGAATAAAAATTTTATAAATAAAAACATATCAAAGAATGCCCTTACTGTTTACATGATTTAAAACATAAAATATATTCCACATTTTTGCTTAAAAATTTTATTTCTTAACAAATTAAAATCGTAGAAAAATTTTTTTATACTTGTACATACATAATATAGGTAATGTTATGTCCACATTTTCAAATATTGTTATAAACTATCTTGAAACTATTGATTTTAATTTAACTCAAAACATTTATCACCATATTATGTACTGTAGTCATATGTAAATCATAGGAAGAATATGAAAAGAATAAAAAAAAATCAGAGTTTCAAAAAATAAATTAAATCAATGACAAAAACAACGCAATTTGGAAACCGTATGTTCAACGCAGCTGTCACACAGAAGTTCCTTTTAATCACGCTTTAAAGAGTTCCAATAAAAAGAAGGAAATTGAATTAGGATTTCTAATTGTTTTCATTAAAATAAAATCAACTGAATGCATTTTATTTGTCATTCTAATTTATAGTAAACATTCTTCATGATTGCTGGGCAGCTGCAAACTCAAGCTGCCATCAAAACAAAAAATATCGCAAAAAAGAACCTTGCCTAAAATAAATGTAATAATGCGCCAAAAGGATTAAGTAATAAAATAATGCGCCAAAAGGATTAAGTGAATGATGCATTTTCTGAATAATATTTTAAGACTAATTTTATAAGGTAACAAAATTTTAAATATATATATAAATTAAATTTAATAATAGCTGATAATAATTGATTAAGTAAATCTAAAATAGTACATCGACATACAAGAAATTTATTTAAAACTTTTGAATTTGTTTTATACTAAACTAAATAAGATGAATAAAATATATTTTATAAGTCTTGGATGTTTTCTTATTCATTGTAATATTAGACAGAAACTAGACTATAAAACTTAATTTTCTTAAGTAAAATAATTATAATATTTATTTCCGTAATTTAAATTCCTATAATCAACGTCTATTTTATATTACTTTTCAGAATGGATAGAGTGACCTAGCTATTTTTTGCTAATTCAAATATACACAAGTTTACATAAGGAATTAATTTTAATTAAATTTTTTAAATTTATTTATTCCTCATATGATCGAGTTCCATTCTTTAATTTCGTATGTCTTTTTTTATTAAATTTTATGTAACTTTTTGTTGCAGTAACTGTATAAATTCCTATACGTGCATAGTATTAGCGAGTTTTATTTAAATATCGGAAACATTAATGTAAAGGGAAGATAAACTGAAAGTACATTTTTCTTTACTTTTTCCAAATTTTAAAACGACGTTGAATATTCTCTCAGAAACCATGAATATAATACTTAAAAATTTTGAGAGCATTATCTGTAAATAATAAATTAAAACGTAAAATTATAAGAAAACAATATATAAAATCTAAATCTCTTTGCGAGCTAAATTTTAGTCAAAATTGTATTGAGAATGGTTTAAAGAATAAAATGAAATTTAAATCCAAATATTGTCTTTTGATAACATAAAATATAGGCTATGCTTCATTTCGAAATTTTGACAACAGAATTTGTAGTTAATTTCAATCTTAAATTGAACGATGATATTTAAATTATTATAAAGCTGCTGTTTATACCGTGATGCAGAGCGATGGGGATTTTTGTTCTTTTCAAGAAGAGAGAAATATTGATTTTGTTTGCTTTCTAAAATTATATGCAATCTCAGGAGGCAGATAAAATGTAAGATATCGGATTTTCCCCTTATTTTCCACATTCACTCTCAATGTAACTAAAAAATAATAATTACAGCAAGTTATGTTTGAGTGAATTCTTCTTTTATCATTGGAATTGAAAGTCAAGGCACGTTTACTGAAGCATTTTGCACCAAGTTCCAAAAAGTAAGTTCCATAAGTTGAGTAAATTATTATGTACGAGAATTAGAGACAATAATTTACTCAAATCTCTGAGTAAATTTTAAATTAATAAAAGTATATATGCAGTAATAAATGCAATATTGCACAAGGAAGAAAAATACCTTCTAAAAATACTGCTACACAAAGAATTTCTTGATTTGGCTAAACTAATAATTTATATTAAATGTTAATTATAAATGTGATGATTGATTTAAATGAATTCAGGTCGAATTTTCATCATCAAGAATATGTGTTTAGGTGACTAAATAAAAAGTAGGTCTTAAAAATTAATTTAGAATAAGATAAAAACATATAAATAACTACAAATTAAATATATAAAAAATAATACATAACTATTAACTCTATAAATTTATGATTAAGGAAAGATTCAGAGGAAAAAATTGCCCTCTTAAGAGATAAAAGTGAACTTCACGGTCATGATGGCGACATTCGAAGATTCCCACCTCCTCGTCAAATTGAGGCTGCGTAAGTATTGGAATTTGGTTAGTACTCCTAATGGATGTAAATTGACTCATTATAAACGACAGAAACCATATAAAAATAGGGGATATATGGTGGTATTTTTATATCATTAACTGTGGCATTCGAATACACAATAAACTTATAAAAATACAATGCACATGTTAAAAGTTACTTGAATTATTATTTTTTTTTTTAATTTTAATATAATATCCTATAAAAAATGAACTGTCAGAAATTTTGTTTCTTTATTAAACGAACTAATAGATTTAAAAACTAACTAACTAAGGGATTTAGTAAACTGACAGATTAATTTCGCTAGCAGATTTTTTTAATAAGAATACTATTTAATAACATCAATTAAAGAAATAAATACAATTAACTTCATTAGAATTTTATGTGATAAAACGTATATAAAAATAATTTTTAAATAAGGCAATATAAATGATATGAATAATAAAAATCAAAAATATTCTATTATCAAACTTCATCCAAGAGTTGTATAATAAAATGTAGCATTTTAGAAAAATATAAAATTTGAGAATTCCTGAGACTTTTTGGTAACAAAATTAAGAGAATTTCAACTTAAAAATGAAGAATTCTCAATGCAAAAATAAAACATATTAATATAACACAGCTAAAAAAATAATAAAACAGAAAATGTGGTTATCAAATTTTATCTTTAAATGAAATAGAGTAGAATTTTTTATGACAATAGAAAAATTGTAGTTCCTTTAAATATATTAACCTCATCGAAAACTATATAAATTAAATCCTTACCTGTTTCTATTTATTCCTATTTTCCGATTTTAACTGGAATGAAGTGAATAATTAATCATATTTTAATATAGAATATCATGAAATAAATTTTTATGCATAAAATATAAATTTGAAAAAGCAAATGTCACAAATTAGGATTATTAAATAGTGTTAATTTAAAATCAAACATAATAAACTGAAATTAAATTTTTTTGCTATCATCAATCTCTTTGGCAATCAATTGATATCGAAGAAGTGCTTAGGGAACGAAAAAAAAATATCAAATTGCACTTCATTTGGCTGTTTCTTGTCTTTGGAGGCCTGATCTTATTGCTTACTTTAACCCTGAGGAAATATAAACATTATTAATATATTTAATAATATTAATATATTCAATTGCTTATAATTAATTTATCTTTTAAAGTAATTTATTAGTAATTTAAAAATTAAAATTTTTTTCAAAAAAAAGTAGAGTAAGTTTTTTTTCTTAATTTGTAACTAATGATATTTACTGTACCCTCAGACACCTTTAAATTAAGTTTTCACACCATTTGCATAAAAATACTTTTTTCTTGGTAAAATACAAGAATCACAAACCTTTCAAAGTATATAAATGTGTGTTTTAATTTGAAGAAAATTTTAAGACTTTCTAATTTAACTCCTAGAGAAAAATTGCCTTTAGTAAATGCTTGCTCTTTCTAAAATAATTTTTTTAAATGAAAATGGTTATACCCTTAATAAAACATGTATTTTTAAGCAAATTACTTGAAAAATAAATACTAATTACACCTACTTTGAAACCCAGTCTTAATGTTTTACAAGCATTTGAAACATTAGATTGCTGAAATTTTAACTACTAGTAAAATTAAAACCGGAAGTTAAATATTTCTGTATTGGAGTGACATTTGAACGAAATGGAACAATTACATAACTGCGAACACCTTCATAAATTACTGATAACAATGTGATAAATGCCGCACGAACTTGACATACAAAATGTGAAAAAGAAAAAAAAAAAAAAAAATAGGGGGAATTTAATGGTAGGAAAATAAAGAAAGACATCAATAGAAAAGGTCAGAAAAGCATTTGTTGAATTGTATTTGAAACGGATCTTTGGGTAAAGACTGGTAAATTGCTTCTTTTTTTTAAATGGTAATTTTTTTTTTGAATGGCAGACAGATACCTTTAATAGAATGTGGAGCAAAGTTGATTCACGTCGTCACCAGAAAGGAGAGAACAAACAATGAGACTGGTGATAAATGCGGAAGTTCAATACAAAGGAGATTTTTTAGGAGAGAAAACGATAAAAGAAATTGATTATTCTTCAAAACTCGAGTCATCAACAAATCATGGCAAATGACCGAGTGAATATTAGAGTCGTTATATAAATGAGCATTTGACTTTAATAAGTAATCAAAATGTAAGCAAATTAAGAATTTGGTAAATTATAGACATTACATCCTGAATCACAGTTGAATACAGGATATAAGTTCTCGTATTCTAAATTAAAAAATATTTCGAAGTCTTCTTTTATATTTGTTATTTGTTTTTATTTCTATTGATTAATTAACCTATCAGCTGTTGTTTTCGTACATTAATATTATGTAATTAAAATAATAACACCTTTTATTTAATATGATTTTTTTGGCAACCAGTATGAAATACATATAATTATGCATTCAGTTTTATAATCGCATTGGTCTCAAATTCTCCAAGGCGTCCGATGGATGTAGAATAATAATTGAAATCAGAGAAGCATTTTTTAAGACTTATTTTGATAAAAGTCAAAACAAAAGCTCCGTATCCATTTCAGATGGATTTTGAGATTTATTTCCAATAATATGAATATTTTACTCAAAATAAAAATTTCTTCTGACAAAGTACGATTTTATTGATGTAAAAAGTCTGGTAAAACTATATTTAAGGGTGCCCCCTTGGCGAACTTGGCCAAGGGGCCAAGTTAACAAAGTTTTTTGTTTGGCTCCAATTCTGTTCCAGCTGAACACCATGCAAACAGGTATGGCGGCCAAAACATAATAAAATTGTTATTGAAATCGTACAGAAAATTAAGATTTTTCTGACTTACAGAAGTCATTTTCAGCACCAGAATATCCAACAACGTAAAACTAACTAATTAACTAACTAAGTTAACTATATACCAAAGAGAACACGATTGGGTGATTAAATGTAACACAATTGGAGGAAAATGTATTTTGATATGCTATAATGGAATAACAAAATAATTCTAAATATTTAAATGCAATAAATTAAAATATTTTTTTTCTGTAGTTAATTATTCGCAGTACTCACATAACAAAAATAAATTTCATCCCAGAATCTTATCTGCAAATACAGAATTATTGACCATTTTCAAGTTAAAATATCACGGAATAACTGGACGCCATAACTTGGACTACTGATTAAGATTCATTTATCTTGTATAACGAGGAATTTAAAGAAAAATATTTCAGAATTTAATGCTTTGAGTTATTTCATGCATAAAGAATATAAAATTCTGAATTTTATCCGTGTTCTATCCGTATGACATTGATTTTATTTTGCAATACCGTGTCAATCGAGTAGGCGAATTGCATTATTTTAGGATTGTCATTTTTTATTGATTGGTATCTCAATTTGTCAAAAGTGAAAGGTATTCTTTTATATAGGTCACAGGGATCTTACGTATAAGCCACCACGAGAGAAAATGTGTTTAAGAAGAAATTTTCTACCTTGAAATTAAATGGTTATTTTTTTACCAAGACAATAATTTGAGGTTGGTTCTTATCAAAAATTGATTGATTCAACTAAAAAGAGAGATCTCACTGACAGTAGTTGAAAATAAATTAATATTATTCTCTTTTTTTTATATATTTCCATCGTGATTTATGCATTATGCTTTTATTTTGTCTAGACTTTATATTTTGAGATATTGATTTGTTTAATATTTTGATATCACAAAATGATTTGCGTTATCTCTAAAAGCTGCTCCAAGATTATTTTGTAATTCCTTATGTATTGTTTTCTTTTAAGTCTATTTATTGACAGTGGCATGTATTCATTTATTTTGATATAAAAATCTAGAACACTCTAAAGCAACACCTACTTTAGTAAAATTACGATGACACCACATAATGCATAAATTTACGACTTAAGGTCGTTGTAAGTCATTTTAATTTCTACCCGTATATTAGTTTACAGTAGGCTTTTTCATGGATAACGAGCCATGTTCATTTATTGCAAGAGAAAAAAATCAGAAAATAATTCCATACAACCAGTTTGATAGATGTCCATTACAATGTAGAACCGAAACAGCCATTTTCCATTGTTCAACAGTGGTTGGGATTAAACCCAGGACCTCTCGAACTGAAAAGTGCAATCGTATCAATAGACCATGGTGAATATTTGTACAACAAGGTAGTTAACAGCCTAAGACATTTCAGAACCAATCGCTTATACAGCCTTCCCCTGGAAGAATTTTTATTACCATCTAGCCATATTTACCTGTCAGAAGAAAGGAAATCTGGAAAATTTCCAAGCATTCACCCGATATGCATGAATGCAGAAGCGTAATATCCTTCTACCATTGTTCTTTAAAGACTGGAATGAAGCCCATGGCCTTTCAATCTGAGAAACGTTGTATATTATGGTGAGCCCTAGTAGAACAACATCGAACAGGGCATCATCATCAAAGAGAAACGGCCAACCAGTAAAACGATATAAACCTAGTGTTAATTTATTAAAATACATACATTACATGTAATCAATACGGTTTCATTGTTAACATGGAATAAATAAAAATAAATATATCATAAAAATTAACACTAGCAATCTTATTTATTATAGCTATTACAGTTTTGCCGCATTATGTTACGTGTTCTTCAGCTGTAGTATTTTTTCACAATGGAAACAAAATACCGCGCCACTAACGATAAACAGTTAAAGTTGTCTGCCTTTTAGATGTTTCAGTTGAATTCACATGGAATTCATTGTAAATAATAAGCCCCGATCAGTTTAGATCTAGTGTGAAAAAATTGATTGCCAAGTAACCAATCGACCGTCACCAAAAGAATCCATTCATCAATTGAATTTTTCTATTTCACCTGCGTATATTTTTTAAAACTATTAAGATTAAACATGAACTGTTGTAATTGTGAAATATTGAAGGAAAAACAATAGCGACACACACAATTTTAGAGAATGGTTATATGAATTTTAAATATAATTATAAGAATAATCACTTAATATAACATTAAATAAAATATATTAGCAAATTATTTGAAATTAGGGATTTAAGATACTGTATTCGGAATTTTAGAGAATAGTTATATGAATTTGAAATATAATTATAAGAATAATCACTTAATAATTATTTTTGATTCCTAATTTATTTTAACCTACAAAATTTCTGTTACCTACTGAAGGTGAGTAAAATGTATTTTATCGTTCGAATACAGTATCGATAATTTAAACCCTTAATTTCAAATGATTTGCCAATATATTTCATTAAATTGTATGTTGTATTAAGTAATTATTTTACATTATTGCTAAGATCAAACTATTGTAATTGCTTATATTTTTTCACTGCAAATTCATGCAGTTTTTAATAATTCACTCTAGATTATAATTTTTATGTACTAAAACCACAAGAGGAAAACATGCTGCTTTAGATTGTCGTAAAACTATTTATTTTATTTAATTATTTCACAAGCAATAAATATTTTCCATTAATTAAAGGATAAATACATTTTACACAGGAAAAGAAAGGTCAAATGTAAGATAAATGAAATGTGAAAAAAAAAATGATTTCACGTTGGCGAAGCATAACAATATCCAAACATTCAATGCAAGGATTTCCGTGAGATTTCCGGCTTTTTCATTCTATTTCTAACTGCAATCAGCAAGAAACCTTTGTTTCTAAAATGTAAAAAGTAAAATCAAACAGGCGCCTCAAAATGGGCGAAGGTCAAATCATTCGTCGAACATAAAAATAGAGAACACGGTTAACGGAAAACTTTCCAGGAAAAGCGACAAAGCGAAACAAGCTAAACAATAGAAGCCTTCCGACATAAAAGAGTCTCATGGTATTTACTTGCGTCTGACAAAAGTCTAATAAAAATTTAGCCTTTTGGTTTCATGTCAATTTTTAATGAATTTAGACACACGATTTGTGGGTTTTTAAAAATAATAAAGCTATTTTTTGGATAACAAAAGTATTAAATATTCATACAAAATGTTTTTTAGTTCACGATAAAAAATTTGGAAATATCATGGAGACTGTTGATCAGACGTGTGCTCTTTAAGAGATTTTCAAAATCTTGCCAAATAGCAATTATTCACTTAAATGTGTTCAATTTGCTGATGGTAGCGGATATATTGTTTAAACGTTGTTAAAATTAATTCAATGCCAGTAGTAGCGAAATCTCGAATTATTATTATTATTGGAACTACTTTGATATACCCCCCAAATCGGAAATTTGGCGACTTTTTTTCCCTCGCCAACCATAATACCTGTTTTTGGCGCCTTTTTTTACTCGCCTAGATGGATTTTTACTAAATACGAATAATTAATACCTAATAAACTTGAAAAAAAAAAAAAA
>JAPDSC010026603.1:0-20016 GCA_026290005.1 Latrodectus geometricus
ATTTTTCATGCAATATATTTTCTCTAGTAACTGCAATCGATAAAATATAATGAATCCGCAATTCAGAATAGTTAATATTTTTTTTTGATTCTGAGTTATCATAGCTAAAACATAAGGGATTAATTTAAAGCAAATATTATCGATTTAATATTAGTTTTGTAGATGTTAAAAACAATTTTAGGGTCAATAATAATAATGATTGTTTAATGAGAATTTGTATAAAAAAAAGCACATTAAATTTGTTCAAAATGCTTTGAAATAATCCTATTTTTTTCTAAAAATCTTTCTTTATTAATTCTTGGCGATCGTCTAAAAATAATGCAACTTTTCTAATCAATTGAGCAAGGAAGATGTTTGATTGAGATGCGAAAAAAAGTAAATAAAAGACTGTGACGTAAGGAATAGAGATGCATGCGTTCCGAAACCAAATTCTGTATATGAGGTCAAGTGGTCCTTCCTTACCTTCAGGGCTTGGCCATATTCCAACATGATGATGGGCGACCATACGTGTCATGCATTGTCCAGGGGTTCTTCGTCAATCGCCAGATTGAATTGCTTCCCCGTCCGACTCACGTTCCGGATTTTCCGTCGATAAAAAACATTTGCCTCATGGTAGCTCAACGATTGACCCAGATTATATCCCCAGTTGCCACACCAGATCAAATTTGGCAACGTGGGGAAACTGCTTGGTCTGCTGTAGCCGAAGAACATATCCAGTCTCTAGGAATCAATGCCGAGACCCGTGGAGCGATAATCACCAACAATGACGGCTACTTATTTTGGCAGGGAAGTTAATAAATTTAATCATTCGTTACTTGCTCAACATGTTATCTTCTAAATAAATTTTGTTGTGATACCTCTTGTTTTTCTTGGTGTTGCAATTTGAATGATCTGCAGTGTAAAATGTTTCTTTAAAATAGAACACAAATGAAATTTGTAATATAATGTCGATGAAATATATTACAAATTTTATGATGATGTAAATGCTCCTAGATTTTCTTATGAAATTTTAAATTTTACATTTACTGAACAAAGTATTTACATTTAAGACTTAGTTGATTTTCTATAGCATATCAAGTAACTTAGTATAACACATTTTTTTGAAAAAGAAGAAAATGAAAATTGCATTTTGAGATTAGTATGCAGAAAATGAAACTAAAAAAATTGTCTGCTAATCTCTTAGTAAAATTTGTTAGATTTATTATATTACCTGTTTATTTTTTATCTGTTTGCTTATTTAGATTTATAAAAAAAAAATTAATAAATAGTCTTATGAGAAACAAACATTTCACTCTTCTTATTACTATTGCATTAGTATCTCTATCAGTAAAAATTTATTCACCTTGAGGAATATTATTAAATACATTTTTCTGGACATTTACAAAAGAACACAAATATATTTGATGTAAAAATGAATACTGATTACAAACGTTTAGTCCTAACATTGATTTTTCCAGTATTTTAAATTAGCCAAAAGTCAGGAAAATTATTTTCAGAAAAGGAAACAATTGCATATTTTTTCTCTAATATTAGTTTGTTAACAAAATTCATTACTGAAAGTGATAAAATGCTTATCTGTAAAAAGTTGGAATGCATTAGTTTGGGGCAAAAGTAATCCATTATTTTTTCAGTAGACGTCTGTAGTGATCGCTATCTCGTGAGGTATCTATCAAACAATTTCAGATTTAAGCTCATTGGAAAGCTGACATTTGACACTAAAATATCCTCTTGCGGTTTTTTGTTTGATTAATTCAGTTACGAGTACAAGGTTTTTAAAAATGGAAGACAACAAACAGAAAATTCGATACATTTTCGTTTTTCTCTAGTGACGGCGAAAAAGATAGCCGGGTGGCTAAAATTGTGAAAGGTGTTTATCGTCCTATATAAGACTGTAACAACCAGTTACGTACAATTTTTGTTTCGTCGATTCCGTTCGGGTATTTTTGATGTTAGAGATGCAACTCGCATGTGGATACAGCATCGTCGAAAATGTCCATAAAATATCAAAAATGATCGAAGTTAACCGCATGTCAGCAGTTGTAACGCGCAAGACCTAAAAATCTAAATGAAAAATGTTTTTTAAACCTTTTTACAAAGCGAATCCTAAAGAAGTTACATAAAGTTCACGTGAAAATAATGGATTTCTTTTTCCCCAAACTAATATATGAAAATCTTTTAAGGATGTTCAAATTTGTCAAGAATATGAAAAATAAAAAAGACAGTATTTTACAATCGAATCCTTTGTAGAAGTTTAATTTATTGTACAAAAAAGGAATTAAGCGACTAACAAAAACAAAAAAAAAGAAAGTATATTGAAAAGTTTTGTGCGGCCAGAAAATATTTACTTTAATCAAAAATCCTAATGAAACTGTTAAGACATGGTAGCTCGAAATATTCTGAAGAAGAAATAACTATTTTTAACTATTAATTCTCATTGTACTTCTTACAAGAAATGCTGAAGTAACATAATTGAAGGCATATTATACCAATAGACATGTTTTTTTTTCAATAAATGTATAAAGTGAGGCTTTATTTTCTTATGAATATTGTCTACGTTAAATAAAAGACAGAGTTTCTAACAGAGAACAAAAGTTAACAGAAAACTTTTGTAAAAGAACTATCAGAGATTGTTTCATGTAACCGAAAATTTAGCATCTTCTAAATTAATTATTCACAAATAGTTATCTCACAAATAGAAGATACTATTTTTTCTATTTGGGAGATAACTATTTGTGAATAATTTCCGTTTATAACGGAAAAGAAATTTTCCGTTTTCTGACATCAGTAAATTTTCCCCTTAAAATAAACTCTTTGTCGATAAGTGTGATGTTAGATGAAAAGAATATTATTTCAAAAGAATAGTTAGGAAATCAAAAGGAAAGAGAAGAATATGGGGAATAAAGTTTGTATGACAGTCCACAGAAAATGTGAAGCTTCAATACATCATGGAATAAAACTTTTCATCAAATTTTTTGACATTTTGATTCCTTCTTTTTTGGTTCTAGTTTTACACTTTGGTAAGACAATATATAAATTTTGTAATATATGAATTTTATTTTTCAAAATTTTTTATGCATAACTATTTACTTCTTTTTTTTTACAAAAATATATAGAAATCTAAGGAATAAAAATATGCCATGGATATTCGAACTATATCTCAGTAAAGGATACCTCAGCCTGATCTTTAAATAACATAAATTAAACGAGGATTTATATAATTTTCTAAAAAATAATAAATATAATTTTAAAAGATACATTTTGAAAAAATAATATTGTTGGAAAACATGTTTCTCTTTAGCCGCTTGAAAATAGAATAAGTTGATTTTCACTTTTTTTAAAATAAAATATTGAATAATATTCTGTTTTAGAATTCTTATAAAAACATATAAAAATGAACATATCGTTGGAAGAGATGGTGTAATTTATAGTTTAGAGATGATTAAATAGTAAGAATTACATAATAATTCTTAACACATATGGCGGACCAGTGTCCTTTTAAATTATTTTATTCAGACACAAACCTACGTAACAAAAGATATGAGGAAAAATTCCCGCTCGTGCATCATAACCTTTCTCCTCAATCCACAAATTTTATCTAAAGTTTGTGGATTGAGGAGAAATGAGGATTGTTCCGTTCAAAACAATATCACGTGACTTGTTCACATGCAGGAACAGATGGTATCTTATTAAAACAACAAATAAATTTTAATGTTAATATCTTTTGCTGATATTCCTGATAGAGTTTCTTAAAATATAAATTAGTCATAGTTTTAGATACTACTTCACAAGCTTCGTACGGATTTGAATAGTTTTATTAAGAAGTATTAGAATGCATTCTTCAAAGCTTCATGGTATTTTGAAGAAAGCATGCTTCATGGTATTTTGTGTAGATTACGGAAAATGAAGCCGGGGAAAATATAGTTATTGCAATGGTTATTTCAAAATGAAAATCAAAAGAGTGAAACTTCTAGATTATTACGATATAGGAGTGTGGAATAGGTTGATGATGTAACAGGTTCAATATGGACCAAAGAACCTTCTTTCCTACTTGCAATGCCTTACTAACATCAATACTTAGCATCCAGTTTAAGATTTATGCTCAGTCAACAAATGCTTTGTTAACTACTGGAAACAATAAGTGCTTGGAATTAAAAAGCGATTATATAGTTTGCAGTAGTTAGCAAAGAGCTAACACTGGGCAATGAACTAACAATCTCTTTTCATTATACTAAGTTTTAATTGCTGCTAGTTTAGGCATTCGTTCTCGGAGGGTAGTCATCCCATGACCAGTGACGATGACGAATGCACGCTGCCAGTATGCGTTCACCACGATGCCGCCAAATACGGATGCGACTATCATGATGCGCTACACAGAACCTGGATTCATCTGAAAAGATGACGTCTCGCCATTCGTGAGCCCAGGTTCGTCGTTGATCACACCATTGAAGGCGCTCTTGTCTATGACGAAGCGTCAAGGGAAGCCGCAGCCATGGTCTCCGAGCTGAGAGTCCATGCTGCTGCAAACGTCGTCGAACTGTTCCTGCAGACACTTGTTGTCTTCCAAACGACCCCGTCTCTTGACTCACGGCACGTGACGTGGTTGCACGATCCATTACGGCCATGCGGATAATATGCCTGTCTTCTCGGCTGCTAGTGATAGGTGGCCGTTGAGATTCCGCATGGCGTTCCGTATTACCGTCCTGAACCCATTGATTCCATATTCTGCTAACAGTCATTGGATCTCGACCGACGCGAGCAGCAATACTGCGATACGACAAACCGCAATCCCGGTAAGCTACAATTCGACCTTTATCAAAGGCAGAAACGTGCTGGTACGCATTTCTCCTTCTTACACGAGGCATCACAACAACTTTTCACCAGACAACAACGTTCAAATGCAATTTGTGTATGAGGAACCAACTGAACAATTTCATCATTTAAACACAATGTAGGTGTCGCTACTGGCGCCTGCTTTGTCTGAATGCGTTGAAAAGCTAATCATTTGCATATCACAGCACCTTCTTCCTTTCCTATAAATTTCAGGTCTGTAGCATGTCGTCTTCTTTGTGTAGCAATTTTAATGGCCAGTAGTGTATATGTGTGTGTAAGAGAGAGAGAGACTGAGAAATATTAAATTATTTACGTTAATTGTTAGTCAATACTACTCTTAAAGCAATAAAATATTAATCTGCAAAGGTAAAAATGTGTAGCATCACAGAGCCGATTAAAAAATAATTGGATAATGAATTTTTATATAAAACTTTTCGAGAAAATTATTTATTTTTGATAAAAATATTTATAAATACAGAATACAATAGGTATTAAGTTCATATAATCATTCAAAGGGATTGTGTCAGAATATGTCTTTATATGACTGATGACAAGGGAGTTACCATATCAGATTTTATTGTAAAATTGAAAACTACTACCAAATGAGTTCTCTGTGAAAAACAATTCACAGTGAACTATTTACTTGCGAGATGGACTGGTTATTTTTGCTACATAATAGAATCCCTTTGATGAATCTCTGGCATCCCAAGGCAGAGATTAAAATAGCTCTCATGATGTGGATTAAAATGCAATATTGAGTTCACGCCTTTCAAGTGAACTAAAACTCGCAGCGTGCATTTAACAAGATTGGATTTCCTCACATTCCAGAATTTAATGAGTTTTCAGAAAGCACGTGTGTGGGAATTTCGAGATTTAAAATAGAAATTTTCTATAAAAAAAAAAAGCACACCTCCTTTTGTTGAATAATGAGCAATTAACTTTAAGTTGATGATTTTGTAATCCATAAATTGCAGAAATGAGTGAGTGTCTGATAAATATTTTTTTTTCCTTTAAAAACCTAAGAAATCAAAGTAAGCAAGAAATTAAAATTATAATACTGTCTTACTTTATTTCCAAATTTTGATGACTGTATTTAAGTATTTGTCATATAAGCGAAAATCGAACGACAAACAAATTAGTAAAAATGTATCTTGTTAAGAATCTGGCACATATTATGCGCGGCACAAGCTATAATGTACTGCAATGTTCAATATACTATGTTGATTTTTTTTTTTTTTTTTTTTTTTGGGTAAGAATGAATAATGTGCATTGGTTTTGGTCTACTAAATTTTAGAATAATATAAAATTTATAAACAGTAATGAAAATAATTTATAAATTCTTATGTCTATTGGCCAAATAACTATAATAAATTGTTTATCAGCGTAGAAAAATAATAAATAATTGTTTCAAGGGAATTCATGTATTATAAAATGACAAGGAATCTGCTTTGGAGAACTTTATGCATTATATCTTATATTTTTTCATTTACTAACATTTTTTTCTATCCCTGAGATTTAGTTCCACGGCTTCTTCCTCTTTCTTATCATAACTTATGTATATTTTAAGTTGCTATAAGTTGCACATAAGGAATTTGTTGTGCAAAATTAATCAGTTTCAGATCATGAATTAAAATTTATCTGAAACTCAATTCAGAAACATTTGATTTTGTGTCGAAATTGTTATCAGATTTTGCTTTAATCATAAGTAAGTAGTGTAATTTGTAAATGGTTATAAAACAGCATGATAAAGTAAGCTTCAATTTTCAGGAAAACTTATTAATAAATTCATGAAAGGAATTTATCAAGAGAAATTTCAATTAAATGAAATGGCAGTATTCTAAGAAAGATAGCTTCATAGTGTTGTCGTGGTTATTGATAGGTCTATTTAATGAACTGGGAGAATCAATCTATCTTATATGTGGATACATAGCGTAAGTGTCGTTTTGCAAATGTAGAAGAATTCTTTTTTTAACATATGCAAATTGAAAGCTATCCCCCCCTATCTCGCCCACCAAAATTACTCACGCCAAGGGTTTGGACTCTGCTAAGATCCATCCTGGTGGCAGTATTCATTTTGAAGCAGGAACCAAGCAGAAGACTACGCATTTCTTTTCCTTCCTTCTGCAGAGGTATCATTTCACTTGGAGGACATTGCAGGACTTGGAGGACTTATTTAACATGCTCAAGATACTTTCAGTTAACACAACTAATCGGTTAAGCCTATAGATTTAAAATCACTATTTTCCGATACTGAGAAAACATCTTAACTAACAGACCACCGTAGTCACTAGAGTTATCTTGCCTAGGTCACACATACACACAGTGGCACAATGCTAGATTAACTGAAATAGGCTATTCAAATTAATATGTAACATCAACTTAACAATTTGACTTTAAAATAAAAGTTTTACCAAGAAACTCCCACAATTTTAATACGAAATAAACTTCCATCTCATCTTTAAAATACATATGAGATACAGACTATTATTTCCTTGTAAATCTGAGTTAAAAAATTTATAATTATTTTCAGAAGTGTGGTATGTGCTTAAGTCAAATTTCTGTGAGTTGCATGGCTTTTCGCTCTGGGCCATCGTGAGAGTTTCGGTAAGAGTAATATTAATAAATTTAAATAAAATATTTTGGATTTCTATATAGTTTCAACTTTTAATGTGAAACTTTAATTTTATGAATCCTTCCAGGAATAAATTTTCCATTTTAAATCTTTCTCAATGAAATCAGAATTTACTTTCATATGAAGTACCTACCAATGAAGTCATAGCAAAACATATTTTCAAAATATCAGAACCTAGAAACAATAGAAAATTCCAAGTAATTATTGAGTAAAAAAGACTTTATTTTTAATGATTAGCATGATAAAACTGTATTTCTGATAAATTTCAAGCAAAAATACATTATAAAAAAATCCAATACTATTTATATTTAATAAATATAGATTTTAATTAATTTTAATAAATATTAATAAATATTATTTTAATTTAATAAATATTTTGACATTTTAAGTAAATATTACTGATACATATTTATATAAATTTCTTTACTATAAAATTTAAAATATATTCCTATAATTACTATAAAAAAAACTTTTGGAACTCACTCTTCGTATGAAATGTATTAATATGAAAAATTAACCTGTATATTATTACGTCCTTTAATTTATATAAGCAAAGGAGCTAGATTAAAGAATTTAAGAAGAATAGATTATTAAGACTAGATTTAAGAAGACTAGATTAAGACTAGATTTAAGAAGAACAGTTATTAAATAATAAATTAAAAGGAACTTTTTTATAGAAGCAAGGAAATCTATTGATCGGATTTATTCATCTAATAAAATAGAAGCATTTTATTTCACAAATACACACAAATTTTTAAATCTTAGTCTTTTAAACTCTCATACTATTCATAAGTCGATCTTTATTAAAGTTTAAAATAAAAAAAATGAATTTAAAAAAATATGATGATGATTATTTAAATTCAGAATTTTTAAATAAAAGCCTTCAAATTTAAGAATGTGTACTTTAAGTTAATGTGCGGTTAAACATGGGCAATAATATATATTTATATTTTCATGTAAATTGCTGCCTATGAAAAGAATTTTAAAAAATTTACATCATATTTGCGCATTTATGAATAGATTATCAATAGAAAGTTATTATTATTTATATTAATAGATACTGCACATGATTCATTGTTAAGGAAACAATGGATTGCATGAGAGATTTACTAATTTATCACAGTTCAATTAAATTAATTTCAACAAAGTTTTATTTCCTTTAAAATACATCTGCTATAATGTAATACTAAAAGTTCTAAAAAAAAATTTCCTAAAAGTGATCAAATCTTATTTCAAACCCAATTTTACCTAAAAATAAAAACTCTTAAAAAAATGCAAATGAAAATAGTTTTAATATGAAAAAATAAACGAAATGCTTTTAAGATAATGTTAAGGAAAAAATGGAAATAACAATTTGAGCTTTTCACTTTAATGTCCTGTTTTAAATAGGATTGGAGACGCTTTTATTATACAACGAAATAAAAAAGTGATTTCAAGTAAAAAAAAAAAAAATAAATAAATAAAATAAAGAAAGAAAAACACACTTGAAAACCAAAAATTAAAAAAGAAAATTAAAATAAGATGAAAAAAAGAACATGTTTTAAATTATGTTATGGAAAAGAATTTAGCAAAAAATGTGTTATGATTTATTGAAATATTTTTATGTTACAATTTTACAGAGGAATAGATAATATGAAAAATAAAATGAAAATAAAGAGCACTATTTGAAATTTCAAACTTTAATTCAAAAAGTTGATATCTTAAAACGATATTCCATGAAATTAAAAATACCGAATGTTCTTTTTTTTTCTATATTTAAAAAAATTTATAAATAATCTTTCTGTTATTTTAAAATTTTCATATTTGATTATTTCTTAATGGTAAGGTATTTTTTGTCAAGAAATCTCATGAAAATATGCATTCAACTTAATAAACTTCTTTAATTACCTTCTCAGCTTGAAAAAAATTGGAAATTTCTTGAAGAAATAAGTTTCAAACTTATTGATTCAATCTATTCAATTATGTTCCAGTAACAATACATTCAGTTTAGTGTAGTGAATACTAAATATTCATAACATAATTTTCTTTTAAAAGAAATTTTCTTAAATTCATGATTGTAAAATAGGAAGTTTTAAAAATAATTGATGTTCATAGTACCCATCTAAAGCAGTTGTTTTTATTTAAATTATTTTAATATCAATTTTAATGAATTTAATCATAAACTTTTGACAGTGATAATAATAGTAATTTTTATTAAAATATCACATTTTTATCATTTTATTACTCATCAACACATGTTATCTCTGATATTAAGACATTTGTGTCATTAAAGTGTGAAATTTGTGAACTTTTCTTGTTAAAAAATGTATGCATGGAAGAAATATTTCTTCCATGCTTATATTATAAATCAGATTTAATAAATTAAAAATAGAAATAATACCTAAGCTTTCAGTAAATTTAAAATAATTAAAGTTATCCAAGTGAAATAAAACTGAAGACTAAAGAAACTAATGTAATGTATGAAGAAAAGAAATTATATATATTTTAATTGGTTCAATGAATTGCCTTTATTTCGCAGTAATAACAATATAGAAATACTGTAAAATTAAAACAGGAAATGCAAAAAATAATAAGCAACAAGATTTTTTTTTAAAAAATGGTATTAGATACATACTAAAAAAGTGTTGGATATGTAACACTATTTCAAGATGCTAATAAATTAAATAAAAATAATTTCAAGATGTTTAATAAACTAGATAATATTTCATAATGTTTAATAATTACTAGATTAGAGTTATTTAATCTCAAATCGTATAAAAGAAAAACATAATTTAAAATTGTTGATACTGAATTTGTATTTTTGAATCATATCAAGTTTCAAAAATGCATATATAAATGATTTGAAACTATATTTTGCGATTTTAGGTATTGATCTATTACAAAAATACTTTAAATAGGGAGCATATAAAAATATAATCAAATGCATCATATAAAAAATAATTATAAATTTTTTATATAAACAGAATCTTTAAAATGGAGCTACAAGGAAAAGAGAAAGTGTGAGAAAATAACATATTACAAATAACTTCTGTCTCTCGGCACAAATTAACCCTTCTTTGCATGATTTTTTCTTTATTGGTGAAATAAATCAAGTTGATATAATTCATGTTCAAAATTAAAGGAAATATGGTTAAAAAAAATCATAGTATATATTTATAGTATAAATTTAGCAAAAAGCAATATGCTAAAAATTTACATCATCATCCAAAGTTAGATCATTAGCTTAGTACTAAATAGAAATAAAAGAGGAAAATAACCGAAACACGTGTTACAAACCTTTCTTCCACTCATTTTCAATTTTTTAGCAATAGAAACTCTAATATAATAAAAGAAAATTATAAACGAAATCATACGTTTATTGCAACTACAACAAACAGCGGAATAAGACAACTTTAAGCTCGTTTCACTGATAATGACACTTGTTTACTTTTGACAGCTATGTTTCTTTTTATGCAATGGACGTTAAAAAGGTATCCAAACACGATCCACTTAAAGTGAACTTGTTCTTTTATATAATTTTTGGGCATTATAGGTTATGATGGAAATTTCCACCATTATGCAAAGAAGGGTTAAATTCTTAGTATAATAGTTTATTTCCTAAAATACGCGCAATACGGAATAATATGTTAGAGTTTTACATATCTATACCTTGATGACAATGCTTAGCAATTTATAAATTGTTAAGTTTATTAGGGTTAAGAAACAGGGTACATAATGTACAGTGGTTTGCAGTTAAATCAGTAAACATAACATTTGTGCAATGACATAAGGAAATCAGTTTCGTTTTTAATGTTTTCGAATAGTTAAAGTGGGGAACAGATTAAATCTAAT
Source organism: Latrodectus geometricus (assembly GCA_026290005.1). Taxonomy (NCBI): domain Eukaryota; kingdom Metazoa; phylum Arthropoda; class Arachnida; order Araneae; family Theridiidae; genus Latrodectus; species Latrodectus geometricus. Next base: position 11,294 of record JAPDSC010026603.1, read on the forward strand.
TTAATGGCTCACTCCTTTGAGAAATGTGATGCCTGTTTTATAATAAAACTAATGATAGATAAAAATATCAGAAATATGTACGTGAATTTTGTTAAATAAAGTCAGAAATTTTCTTTTTCGAATTGAAAACCAACCATTAATTTACCAATTTGTTAAAAAAAAATATTTTTCTTTATCTAAAAGAATCGCGAATTCCTCTAAAAATAAAGAATAAGAACCTGAGAAAAATTTTATTAATCGTCGCATTACAATATTTCTAGAATTACCATTATTTTAAATATTATTAATAGGGCATGGAACTCCTAGTAAACAAAAAAAAACCTTAATAATGTAGGAAGGAATGAACATTTTAAAGTTCTTTTATATGAATTTTCTTACCAGTTTAAGTTGGGAATGATTAACATTTTGAAAATATTAGTTTTAAGCTTTCCTGAGTTGTATAAAATAACTGAGTCTTTCTTAATATTTTTAACAAAAGGAATCTGCAGAATTGAAATACCCAATCCAAGCTTTTCTGTTTCATGATTGTTATATTAAAAATTATTGTTGAGTGGTTACCGTTCCTGACTCCTAGGCTGTTGGTCCTGGTTTGGGCATAGACGTTTAGATGATGGATGAATGGGGCCCACCCTATAAACGGGTTTGTGGTGGTGTGACGTGGTCAATGTTACTCGATTCCGTGACTTGGTTCACAGATGTCCACTGGGTAACAGTTTGTGTCCGGCCTTATTATGTCAAAGGATTAGTCATCCTGTGCCAGCCGTTGAAAAAAATATTAAAAATTAAGCGATATGCGGGTGTAAATAATGAGATATTTTACACTGTTTATGTACTCACTATGGTTCTCTTTACTCAATAAAAATAGATTGGGTTCTATAGATACATTTTAATATATTTAACACTAGGAGAAACATTATTTAATTTCGTTTTTATTTTGTTGTTGGCGTAGTTCCTTCCTAAAACAGACTGTATACTATTGCAAATACTTATGTTGTTGTTATAGTCTGACGAAGTCCGATCACTCTGAGAAAGTTCAGCGCAAGTAAGTAGTCCGTGTAGAGGTCTTCCTGAAAAAGTCCCGAACAATCCAATGTGTACTTGGGAGATGCCAGTTGACACTTGGTGAAGCGTCTCCGCAAAACGAAAGGCTCTACATGTGTCCACTAGCAAGTCTGGTGGGTGCAGTCAACGAGCCTATGATGCTTAAAGCTGTTCCTGGACTTTGGCCAAGATGCCAGGGGTGTGCTACCATCCATGCCTCCATATTTTTCTCAAGGAGTATAATTCTAAAAAGGTGAGAGCAGAAAAAGAGGGATTTAGGCGCAGCAGGCGAACGGCCTACTCGCGAAGCGAGTGTAAGGCCTGTAGCGTTCGCTGCGTAAAAACCCAACACGGGGGGGGGCACCGAATTTTCCGTCGGGCAAGGAAAACACACAACCATTCCAGCAGCCGAGTACCTTACCAAACGTGTCGTTGCTCCGCTCAGCCGATGGTATGACTAGTCTCTTGAAGACAGTCGGTTCGATACCGGAACAAACCAGACGAACCGCCCGACAACCCAACGTATATGCAACACTTCCCGTTTATTGAGTCTAATGAAATCACATGATAAAGCCCGAGTGAGGCCCTAGCAGTGAGCGTCACCTTTACATGTGCGGGCTGGAAAGTTATGCCCTCTAGGGGGACTTTGTGGGAAAGTGGGCCGTATTCACGTGCAGCTAGAGGGAAACCTAGAAAACCTCTAGCACCCACCCCGAGCTGACTAGCAACTCTACTGCTGTTACAGGGAAAGCCGCAGTCCGCCCTTTGAAGGTAGTCTTTGTTAAATCTGAGTTGTAGTGTCCACGGTGTGACATTTCCAAGTCGTTGAATACAAAGTTCGTAAGCACACGCCTGGAATCACTTTCGCTGACTCTGTGGTTCAGCTGGTGGAGATGCCCTTGACACGCGCACACAAAAGTTCTTGTAGGGAGTGACTCGAGCACCACGCAAGCGGTGTTTTCACTTTGATTGTGGATATGATTATAGTTAGCCGTCTGAGAAACCACATTGTGGCCGGCATAACTGTACCATAGAGTCACTAGATAAAACACTTTCCCCAAGTCGGGCACAGCACAAAGTTCGTGATGAACCTGAACATGGTTCTCGTCTTCATCCAGGCTCGAGGTCCTTTTATGTAGAGTCCCTTCTGCTGTATTCTTGCATCTATGTGTTCTAGAAAAAGAGGGATGTCTACAGTCGTTGTTTTTCCACCAATTCATAACCGTATACATCTACACGAGATGGGATTCACTGAACGTACTGTAGCGGGATCTGCCGAAGCTTGGTCAATATTGAAATTGTAGCCAATAAGAAGCCAGTTGCTGAGATGCTGGAGTGAGCTGCAGCTATGAGTCCGAAAAATGCTCAAGTCCTTTTTGAAAAAAAGTACTTCTGTATAGCTATGTATGTTAAATAGCAGAGTTTTATTTTTAAAAAATTTTTCTTCGCGAAATTTACATTTATAAATCAGTATGATGTATAATTATAAATCAGTATTATGAAAACTTAAATCGGTATGATGTAAACTACGTCGTGTCATTAACGTTCTTGAAGTTTCAAATTAAATGTTTCACCTTTAATTTGAAACACTAAGAAAAATATGTTCATATCGATTACAAATAATAAAAAAATACTTAAAATAATTTGCTTTGTGTAAAGCCATTAAAAGTTATTAAAACTTCCAATAATGTTAAGTTGTCGGCAAAATCTCATAACTTTAAAAATTATGAGATTGGAAATATCTTAATCCAAAACCAAGATTAATTCCGATAATCGTAATGTATTTTTTCGGAAAAAATAAAATTATTTAAAAGGATGTATAAAAAGAATTATATTATAACCTTAAAAATAATCTCTTATAATTTATAACCTTAAATATACACTACTGGCCATTAAAATTGCTAGACCAGGAAGAAATGCAGATAACAAAATGATATTTATTGGACAAATATATTATACAAGAAATAAGAAGTGATTAAATTTTCAAAAACTTTGGCTGGATAGATCCTGAGAAATCAGTACCTAGACAGCAGTTATACACCTGGACATTGAGTCAAACAGAGATTGAATTGCATGTACAGGTACAGATGCCCATGCAGCTTCAACACGATGCACAGTTCATCAACCGTAGTGACTGGCGTTTGGTGACGAGCCAGTCGCTCGGCAACCATTGACCAGACGTTTTCTATTGGCGAAGGATCTGGAGAACGTGCTGGCAAGGGCAACAGCCGAACATGTTCCGTATCAAGGAAGGTCCGTACAATACCGGCAACATGCGATCAGGCATTATCCTGCTGAAACGTAGGGTTTTGCAGGGCTTGAATAAAGGGTAGAGCCACGGGTCGTAACACACCAGAAATATAACGTGCACTGTTCAAAGCACCGTCAGTGCGAACAAGAGGTGACCGAGACGTGTATCCAATGGCACCCTATACCATCACGCCAGTTGATGGGCCAGTATGACGATGACGAATGCATGCTGCCAGTGTGCGTTCACCACGATGCCACCTAACACGGATGCGACCATCATGATGCTGTACATAGAACCTGGATTCATCTAAAAAGATGACGTCTCGCCATTCGTGCACCCAGGTTCGTCGTTGATCACACCATTGAAGGCACTCTTGTCTATGACGCAGCGTCAAGGGAAGCCGCAGCCATGGTCTCCTAGCTGAGAGTCCATGCTGCTGCAAACGTCGTCGAACTGTTCGTGCAGACACTTGTCTTCCAAACGACCCCGTTTCTTGACTCACGTCCAACAATGTGACGTGGTTGCACGATCCATTACGGCCATGTGGATAATATGCCTGTCTTCTCATCACAACAACTTTTCACCAGGCAACAACGTTCAAATGCAATTGGGTATGAGGAACCGGCTGAAAAATTTCCTCATTTAAACACAATGTAGGTGTCGCTACTAGCGCCTGCTTTGTCTCAATACGCTGAAAAGCTAATCATTTGCATATCACAGCACCTTCTTCCTTTCGTATAAATTTCACGTCTGTAGCATGTCGCCTTCTTGGTGTAGCAATTTTAATGTCCAGTAGTGTAGTATAACCGTCGGCCAATGGATGGATGCTTAGTGTTCCTGACTCCTAGACTGTTGGTCCAGGGCTCAAGTCCCAGTTTGCGTTTGGACGTTTCCTTCCTTTCTCTCTCTCTGTATTTCTTTGTCCTTTCTTCGGAGATGATTGATGTATATGGTGCGTCCTATAAACGGGTTTGTGTTGGTGTGATGTGGGCAATACTACTCGCCTCCATGACTTGGTTCCCAGGTGCCTATCGGGTAACGCTAAATGAGTTTCCGGCCTTGTTGGGTGAAGGGTTAATCACTCAGTGCCCACCTTTAGAAAAAAGAACATATAATATAGCTCGGTCTTGTTATTGGTGATGATACCAATTTTTTTTTTTTTTTTTTTTTTTAGTAAAATCTAGAAACTTGTAGATGATTTGTGTATTTTTAGTAATAACAAATTTAGTTTGCTCAATATTAGTAATAAGTATACTGGAATACTGTTTTTCCGTGTGAAAATTTACTTGACAATTGCATTATTTATTAGTAGTTCCACATTCTTTTTATAAGGTTCTACCATTGAGATATTACAATACGACAAGTGCATTCTAAAAGTTTTTTTTTCTGTTTTAGCACTATATAAAAATACCTTTTGCCCTCCCCTATATCCAATGATCACCTTCCACTTCTTTGCAGTGGAATTCTTCATGAACTATGGCCGTATGTAACTAATATTTGTTTTAATGCTCATCCATGCAGTTTTTACAGTTTTGAAGGAAGGAAGCTCTACTAGTATTATTTAAATTTCTAACTGTAACCAACAAGCAACAGTATGTGCTGATACTGGAACTACACATTCAGTAGCTAGTGGCTAGAGAAAAATTATACCATTTACTTAAACAAAATGGTCTCACGTTTAAGTCGAAAATTTCTGATATTTCATTAACTGATGGAATTATTCGGAAGAATGACATTTTCTCAACCTTTGTGAACATTAGTGTAAAAGGAAAAATCGCTCAACAAAAATTATAGCATTAAAAATAGCCTAAGGAAAAATAACTCTTCTTGGGAGGACATTTTATATTCTGCAGGCATTTTATGTCTCCATAAATGGATGGCATTTTATGTCTCTATAAAAACAGAATGGTATTTTTCCGAATTCTTGCAGAAAAATGTATGTTTATAGACACGCCACTGAACATCAATGTTCTCTTAGCTGTAGATTCTTCTCTTCATCCCTGAAATTTGAGTGAAAATGAAGATACCACAACAACATACAGAATTGAATTATCTGTTTAAAAAGTACCAAAAATGTTTGAACTAGTGTGGGAACCATTATTTTCTATAGAACATAAGATAAATACTAGTGATCTACTCCCAATTTCTATACCGCTCTACAGAATGACACCTGCTAAAGAAAGAGATTCTAAAACAAGAAATATATAAACTTCTAGATGAAGGAATAATTTTTTAGATTCTCAAGCTGTGTTTTTAAGAGACTGATACTCTTTAATCTGCAATTTAACAGAAAGAAGCACCAATTTGCTTGGTTTCGTGTCAAGTATTTGGGACTTTGGATCACCTAAAGTGGTATAGAAATTGATCTAGAAAATGTTTCCTGTACATAGAAAATAGCAATTCCAAAAAAATGTTAAGGAAGTACATTCTTTTCTGCAAACACTTACATGGTTTCGAAGATATATACAGAACTCTGCTGAAATTCCCAGACTTCTTAGTGATATTACAAAAAAGAAGTCCATACGAGAATAGGGATATGACTAATATAATTTGAAACTCTTAAGAAATGTCTCACAACACTTTCTGTGTTGGAGCAAGCTGATGAAACAAAACCTTACATTGTCCGCACAGATGCTAGAGCACTTGGAGCTGTATTACTTCAAGGTAATGGATCAGAAGAGTATTCAGTTGAATATGCAGTAGATTGCTTTCGGCAGAGAAACGCAACTATTCAACGATGCAAAGAGAAGTTCAAACTTTTGATGGGCTCTCAAGAAATTCCATTGCTATTTGTGAGGATCAGAAACCAATGTGGCCAAACCATTAAGATGGCTTCTTAATTAAAACCTCCAACCAGATGATTCAATGGCACTTGAAAACCTGAAAGTTTTGTATATACCTGGAAAAGCAAATGCTGTTGCTGACATGCTCAGTAGCCTTATATGTGATGAAATAGAGTCTCCTTTTAAAGTCTTTAATATAGCCATAGCTGAAATGCCTGTCAGAAATTCTAAAAACAAGCGAGAATCCCAACTCAAGCATGACAATTTGAGAAAAATTATTTGAAGTTTTGAATCAACCCAAACTGAATATTATGTCAGTTGGACTGAACGAGGATTTTTGATGAATCAATGAGTTCTGTATCGCGTGATGTGTAGTAGATGCAAATTACGTACGTTCTAGTAGAAAGAGGCTGAACTGGTCATTTCATCTTTAGAAATGGAATCTATGATGAAAAGGGACCATAATAGCTGGTCATTATGGCGAAGATGGCACATTTTAAAAAATTGACAGATATTACTATTGGACTGGAATGAGAAAGTATAATAGTGATTACGTAAAAATTTTCCTGAATGAAACTGTTACAAAGTTACTAATCAAAAACCAGCAGGTGTCATTTAAACTCTTGTCTACTCTCAGAGATTTGAGATTATTTCCATTGATCTGTTTGAACCACTTCCATGAACTGAAAGTGGTAAACAATGGATATTTATTGTTGAAGATAGCGCTACTCAATGAGTTGAATTGCTTCCACTTGTTCATGCAATTGCAAGGGAATGCGATACTACTTTAATTGAAGAAGTCTTATTGAGACATGGTATATCTCGACGAATCATCAACGATAATGGACCGCAACTCATTAGCTCAGTCCTTCAACAGGTATGTTGTACCCTTAACATTATCTAAAACTTAATACCAGTCTATTTTCCTCAAGCAAATCCATTGTAACGTAATAATAGAGAAATAAAGCCTCATCTTGCAATCCTAGTTCTAAATGACCATGCATTCGAAATTACCAGTGATTCTTTTTGCCTTGAATACTGCTGTATTTGATACCACACATACTGCATTCACTTGGATTTCTACAATTTGGTAACGAAATAAGAACTGTTGATGATCTATACAAAAAAAATGAAAATTTCATTTTAAAGAACTAATTGTTTTTTCAAAAGTTTGCATCTATCACGATATCATGATAAATACAAGAACATATCGTAATGAAGCAGGACAGCAGAAAATGCTACTACCATTTGAAGAGGAGACAATTTAGATTTTATTCTCCCGGTGATAAAATCTGAGTAACTTCACACCCAGTAAGTAACAAGGTGAAAGGAAAAATATTAATATTTGCTCCTCGTCGAGACGGTCCATACATCATCTTAATGCAACAATCTCCAACCACCTATGAAGCCTAATGATACTTCTGTTTCGTTAGGAACTTATCATACCTCAGCTCTACGTCCTTATATTCGAAGCGCTGAATCAACACCACATAATCTGATTCGGAAAAGAGGTCCACTACCAAAAATAGACAAATGCAAGAGCTCCTGACCATCCCAATCCTGTCTCCTTGCGGAACATTGACAGAGCTAGAGGGGAAGATTGTAGCAGCCCTCCCCTAACTTCCAATGAGATCCCTCTACTTCTCTCCAGTGGAATTCTTCAGTGAAGGCAAAAATTTCATGATCTATAGCAGCCTCACCTCTCTGTTTGTAATTGAAATATTTGTTTTAATGCTAATCTGCTGTGTGTGGATAGATTTAAAATAAAAAATATTTCTACTCTTAACCTCTTTTCCTCTTTTGACCCTTTATTTCTAAATATTTAGATAGTCTTATACTGTTTGTTTTTTTTTCACAAATAGTGGCAAATATGAAAGCTTAAGTATATCTACACTGACTATTATGTATTCTAAGAGCAATGTTGATCAATAAAAGCTGATTTCCTCCCTAATTATAGCACCCTTGCGCCAAAATAAATATTTAATAGCCTCAGAGGAAATTTAAGATAAAATTTTAATGTCTTTCATCAAATTTGTATAAATTTTATTAGTGTTACTAAATAGCTAATACAATTTATGATGTTCTTTATGTTCTATTTGAACTTAAATCAATATTTATCGGTTTCGTTTGCTTAAAAATTTATTTGAAATGAACTATTTTTTGAAAAAAGGATACTGCTGCTAATTTTTAATAGGATGATTTAAGATTAAGTATTTATAATTTGAAAGTTTTGTAATTGCTCATGGAAATCATTCATCTATGAGTTTTATCAGATATTCTGCAATATTTTGGAAAAATATTATGAAAAGAATATAAGATTATATCAGTTTATATTGATTGATTTTCAGCACGCTTATGATTCAAATAAATAGAGATGCCAAAAGCTTTGTATGAATTTAATATTTTCCAAAAATTGATTAGATTAGTAAAAATGACAATTGTATCAACCGAGGCAAAAATTTCGAAGTACGTATAACGTATGTTTGGAAAACGTGATGTGGAATACATTATCAAGTAGCAGAGGTACAACTTTACTCAGAATGACACAACTTCTGACATTAACAGATGATGTCATTTTGATATCTAGAAGCAAGAATGCATTGCTTTATTTATTTAATAACTTAGGAATGATATTGAAATAATATATA
>JAPDSC010026603.1:20116-40911 GCA_026290005.1 Latrodectus geometricus
ATATATATATATATATATATATGAAAGGCTGATGTTTTTGGAATAAAATTCAATGTAATAAGGATTAAATATGTGATACTGCCTTGTAAAGAAACCGATGTATGTATATACTGAATATAAATTAAACGAAGAAACTAAGTTGACAGAGCTACAGAGGTTCAATTGTCACAGAAAATGACGATCTGGTGTCAAAATACACCAAAAGATTCATGTAGGTATTCGCAGCTTTTTTCCATTACAGAAACTAACATGATGTAAGGTGATAATACTGAAGAGGAAACTATTGATGTATAAAATTATGATCAAAACAGCCGTAATTTATGAGTTATAAACTTGTACATTAACTCAAGAACATTAAAAAATATAAAAATCTGGGAGATTTTAAGAACAAAATTTGGACCAGTCAAAGATAGTGATGTTTGGAGAAAAATGATACAACTATGAAATTTAAAAACTGTTTAAAGTAAAATATAGAATAAACCACATAGTACCGAAAAGAGGTTGAGACTCCAAGTGAGAGAACCAATAACAACCAATGTGCAAAACATATTTTGAAGGTCGGAGAAAATAAGAAAAATATTGCTCGATCAGGCTGAAAAGGATCTTGAGAACTTGAAAATAACAAATTTTAAAACTATGGCACAAAGCTTTGGGGAAGAATTGTTAGTAAGGTCATGTTCCAGCATAGACTGGAGAGTTAACTAGTTATAGCTATATGAGAACTATTATATTCATTAATATAATTTTAGATGTATAATATTTTGTTTCATTAATAGACAATTTACCAGATTTGCATTCTTTAAGATATTGAAATATATTGCTTTGAATACAAAATATTTTTTTTATTTCTAATTGCGGGCATCCTTGAGCAAGTAAGTACATGAGCCCATTTGCCGCAACAAGGCCGGAAGCTGCTACTCTTTTTATCGTTACCCAGTGGGCACCTGTGAACCAAGTCACGGAGATACGACTTGCATCGACTACGCCACACCACCACAAACCCGTTTATAGGGCGGGCCACATTCATCCATCATCTGAGGAAAGGACAAGAAACACAGAGAAAGAGAAAGTACATCTATGCAGGAGCCGGGATACAAACCCAGGTCCTCCCCGTCCGTAGTCAGTTACGCTAATCACTAGACAGGTTGGGCGGCTTGTATACAAAATAATATATGAAGTACTCTTCTAGTGCATAAATAATCTACCATTTTACAATAAAAAAATCTATGTTATGATCGCATCTATTTAATAAAAATTAGAAAAGATTAAATTATTTTAAGTACCTGAATGCAGGTTTAGGAGAAGATTCCCTGTAGTAAAAATTGAAAAGAACCAAAAAGTGGAATATTTAATTTAAGAAACAAATGTGCATCAAATAGTGTAGATATTTGTTTAATGAATCACCCCTATCTTTTTAATGAAAAAAGTGTTCATTAAAAAAAAATACTCATTAAAACTTTCTGCACATTTTTAATACCATTTTAACTTACATTTAAAAAAGTAAAAATTTATTGCAATAAGCACTACAATTTTCATGTTTATTTTTAGAATTATTTAAGGGTTTCTAAGAAATTAAGAATTATTTATGAAACCTGATGTATTATCACTAAACATTGGACATATTTGTTAAACATATGTCAATGATGATTGCTTTGAGAATTTTTTTCTAGAAAAGTTAAAAATAAGAAAGACTTTTCTGATCGATACGGAACAAGAAATTCAGGTAAGAGTTCGTCATTATTCTGTTGCCATGGCAACCTAGGAAAATGAGCCGAACTGGGGAAAGAGCTCTTATCTCTGCTGCACTCTTTCTTTACAGAGCTGACCAGAAGGACTGCTTTATACACGACAATAACGCTATTTAAAAAAGAAGGTCGTGGTTTTGATTTACGTTTGCTTTATCGTGGACTCTGATTTCGAAAAGTACTTATGCTGTCGACACAGATTGGAAAAATTTTAAAATCAGGGTGTAGAATCGTTATATATAAAATATTTATTTATTTTATATTCTATTAATTTTATTAAAGAGAGTAATAGCACAAAAAAGTTTTTCTTTAATGATATGAATTAAATATTTTCTCTTACACTTTCCTTTGATATTTTTAATTTCTCTTATTGTTGAAATTTATCTGAAAGTTTAAGTTACGTAGGAATATTTTGGAAATAATGCAATTTAATGAAATGAACTAGCTTAACACGTCATATTTTTATTTTACAATTCATTAGATTTAATAAGAGAACGAAATGATAGTTCCGTACAAATATTTTGATATAATAAAAACTCAAATAAGAGTTTTAGCAAAAGTTTATAGGGAGTTAGTAAATGTTTAATTTTTTAAAGAAATAAAACCTGCTTATTATTACCTGTATAAGTTATTATGATGCATATTAAAATAGCTTCAATTACAAAAAGATAGCTTTTGAACACAACTTATTTTAATCACGAATAAAATGCTTGTGTTTTAGGGGGAACGATTATAAAATTTATTCATAAATGCTTCAAAAACGTATTCAAAGAATTTCTTAATGTTTCCTGGGAGGATTCCGCTTTCTTGTACATAAAGAGGATATCTCAGTTCTCTTAATGTTTCAATTTATTTCTTTATTATAAACAAGCTGGGAAAATAATTTTTAAAAATAATCGTTTCGAAAAATTCACGGAATGACTTAAAAAAAAAAGCGGTGTGTTTTTGAACTACTATCACACAGAACTAATAATCAATATCATTTTAATTTAAATGATATTGATTATTTTACTGGCCATCTTGTGTGAAAAGAATTAACATCAGAAATATAGCAATCATGCACTTTCTATCCATTATTATTATGACACACATTACAGCTTTGGCCATTGGACTGAGTAGAACTTGGAATCACTTCAGTTTCATCATCAGTTGTATTATAATTTTTCACAATTTCTTGAAATGACTCCAAACCAGTAAGTGATGATAAAATTCTTTCTGCCAAGTCAGGCAGTGTACCATTAATATCTATTTTCAAAATATTTGGAGTCAAAATTAATGACATTAAAAAAAATTGCTGTAATGTCAACTAGTTTAGCCTTGAAATTTAAATCACTTTTTTTGAAATCGAAATTATGAAAAAAATTTCTAATTCGAGAGCGATTTAATCTGTCACCCTCTTCGCCAAATAATAGCTTGTGAAGTAGTTTAATTATTTATGTCTTCAAGTGCAACTGCGATTTCAGGAAAATCACTTAACCCTTCTTTGCATAATGGTGGAAATTTCCATCATAACCTATAATGTCCAAAAATTATATAAAAGAACAAGTTCACTTTAAGTTGATCGTGTTTGGATACCTTTTTAATGTCTATTGCATAAAAAGAAACATAGCTCTCAAAAATAAACAAGTGTCATTATCAGTGAAACGAGCTTAAAGTTGTCTCATTCCGCTGTTTGTTGCAGTTGCAATAAACGCATGATTTCGTTTATAATTTTGTTTTATTATATTAGAGTTTCTATTGCTAAAAAATTGAAAATGAGTGGAAGAAAGGTTTGTAACACGTGTTTCTGTTATTTTCCTCTTTTATTTCTATTTAATACTAAGCTAATGATCTAACTTTGGATGATGATGGAAATTTTTAGCATATTATTTTTTGCTAAATTTATACTATAAATATATACTAAGATTTTTTTAACCATTTTTCCTTTAATTTTGAACATGAATTATATCAACTTGATTTATTTCACCAATAAAGAAAAAATCATGCAAAGAAGGGTTAAAAGCATCTTGAAAATAAAAGTGGACTCACCTCGCTTCAGAGTTCAAATCCAGGCAGCGAATCCAAGAACATAAATCCAAACCAGAAATCCTCTTCAGATACTCAGCGAAGGTGAGAATTTCGGCATAATTGATAAACAGATTGAAATAAAAATACGAGGCTTTAATAACTAAAAAATGCAGCTAATTGGCATTTTAAGTATTGGTTTCGGAATTGTCATGGTTCAAAACACGTCTTAACTAGACCATCCTCATCTACTCTTTTTCAAACACTTCGCTGTAAAATCAGAAGTACTAAGATAATGTTAAGAAGCGTCATTTTGTGCATTCTATATCTGACATATATTTAAAAAAAATAGAAAAGTAAATTAAAAATCAATAGATAAACTCGATATTTCTTTAAATTTATTAACAACACTTAGTAATTTATATCTAGCTGTGAAAATAGCATAGATTAAATAAATAAAAAAAAATTTTAACAGAAAAACTAAATTAAATTTCTTATGAGATAGCTTTTTTACATTTTATACAAGTTTTTTTTTTACCGACATTTTTTTAATGACTGAACGTAGATTTATAAAAGCTAGAGAATAGCTTCTCAATTTTATAGATGTTCGTTTGGGAATAAGATGGACCACATTTGTAAATGTATTTACATAAATAGTAAGGAGACTTTCTCTTTATTCAATGTTATTTACATATTGACGGAAAAACATTCTGCCGTTTATTACTATTCTCAGGTTGTAGCTAAAGTTTTCCACACCACTAACATTATCTGGGCAATCTACTTACATTGTCTATGTCTCATTGCGCTAATTACATTTATATTTGATCAGACGATTTACGATATTTGAAACACTTGTTTTAGAACTCTGTGTAATGCGATATTTGAAAACATATTAAGTACACATAGGCTGAAATAGAATTATCACACTACCAAATTAGAACCCCCATTATTTTCCAGTTCTTTTGCAAGAACTCAGTTGGAGTATGTCATCAAATCATGTGTATGATTTTAGGTAATATTATTATATCATAAGAAATGAGAAGATTCCTTACCTAAAATTCAAAAACAAGGAATATGTATTTCAATAACCAGAGCATAATGCCCGGCTTACTGGTGTTGATGAGGCCCGCCTGCCAGAACTTGTGGAGAAAAATCAGAATTCAACTGCTTGAAAGCTACCTAAGGTGTTAGTCCATTAATAGGCGCATAAGTTCAATTTCTGAATTCCGCATGAACAGAGTCAAGCTGATAAGAATAGACTGGTTCCGGCCTACTTTGCTTGAATTGTAAAGCAAGGACAAAATTCTGAACCTGATCGTCACTTGGGATGAAAAGTGGACTTACTTCAACAACACAAACTTAAAAGAGACTTGATTTTCATCCAGTGAATCCATCGCCAAGAGCAATTTGATTAATCACGTAATGAATTTGCTGATATTGCCGTGGTATCACCCATAAAAAGTAACTGGAAAAAAAACCCATCAACAGTAAGGTGCATAGCCCGATGTTAGTCCATGTTGACACTGCTTTCAAATCCAAGCGTCCATCTGATTTCTGGCTCTAGAACATGCATCAAGACACCACATCTCTCTGCATTCACCGGGATGAACTGTGCATGGATTCAAATGGGGTCTTTTCACTTTAATGCCTCTTAAAACGTTTTGCTGCCGAAATCACTGGAGCTAGGGGTCATGGTAGCGGACTTTCATCAAGTCCGCCTAGGATCGAACCCGCACAAGCGTGTGGAAATATTTGTATCTAATTTCGTATGTATTTATGTTTTAGAAAATTCTTTGATATACTGGAAAGGGGTGTTCCAGAACTTTCTGTTACTGCATAAAAGAACAAGTAGCTCAGAATGGAGTTCAGATCTCATCTTTGTGAAGAATATTGAGAGTTAAATAAAAAGCTTTGCGTTACGAGTTTCTCAATTTTGTTGCGATATCGTTCCTTCTACCTTTTTTAACACCTGCAGTTATACCTTGCTAGTATATCTTTATATCTTTAATTTCGCACAAGACATCAGCGATAAGGTAGATAAGTTTTTAAAGTCGCGGCTACAAATTTCTGAGCTATTGACTTAAAAATTTCCAAAACGTTGGCAAAAAATCATTGATTTCAGTGGTGATTACTACCTGTACTAAATGTACTGCTTTCATATTTTATTATAACTTTATTAAGAAATTTTTTGGATGTTAACTTTCGTCAGAACCTGATACATCAATCATAATGTATTTTAAAATAAATTCATGAGCTAACAAAAATTAATTAAGACATCTATTTTTTATATTTTAACTCATTCGGTTCAAATTTTTGGACAGAGATAACTGACAGAAGCATATTTTCATGTAAGAAAATAAAGCAGCTTTTCAAAATTTGAAGAATTTATTCCCTAATCAAAATAACTTGTATGATTTGTATTAACAACATCATTTTATATTTTTACTTTACGAGCTATAAATTAATTGAAAGTAACTTTAAGAGCTTTTCTCTCCCATTCAGTTACTTAAAAATAATTAAAACTAATCGAACCTAAAATACACATTGGGATAACTTTCTAGGCTGTGTTTCTTTCACTTTGTCCTTTAAATTAAATTATTAAGATCACTATAGATTTTATAAAGATTTTCCATCTCATTGTCCTATTTTATGTCATGATTTAGTTTTATATTTCATTTCACATTCAAGAGCATTGTATTTTTATATATCTTGCTCAATAATGAATCACATACGAATAAAGTGTACTGTTACAAATCTGTGTCTGTAAGTGTACTGTTACTGTCTCTCTCTCTCTCTCTCTCTCTCTCCCTCTCTCTCTCTCTATATATATATATATATATATATATATATGCAGATGATGCCAAATGCGTTGACAATATTGGCTTTTTAAATTTTCTAACATATCTGAAAAATTATAAGCCAACCTATTCTTAATAAAATCAGGTATTTCTTTGTATTAGCTTGGTTGTATTTAATTGTTTTAGATTCGCTCCTTCCTCGGAAAAGATGGATGAGTGGGCCGTGGCTGTCATTCTGATAGGGGTCAGCGTCCTCGTCGCTGCTGGACTCATCGGCATGTGTCGTATGCTCGGAGGCTGGACTTTCCTCTTCGCATTCATCACAGGAAACAAAGAAGAACGCACCCAACTGGCTACTCATGAAGAATTCGGATCTAATGGTTACATAGTGAGTTTATCTCTTGAAGCTTCTGTCATTTAATATTTGTTAACTGCGAGAAAAAGTCTTAAGACAAATCATACGTCTTCAGTGTTAAATCCCACTTCTCTAAATCTATTTTTATTAAAATCTATTTTTGATATTTAAAGAATATTTTAAAATAATTGAATAGGCAATTTTAAATTATATTCAATAACAGTTTCGCTTTTGTCTAATCAGCATTATTTTTTTTTAATTTGGGATAAAGTAGATTTCCTTTTCTTCATCATCATGGAACCTCCCTCGGCAGCATGAAAATAGCTTCGCTGCTTTAAGGGGATACAATACTCAAAAAGCTTAATTGTTTGAAAAGTACACAAATAACCTTCTAACTCTCTTTTATCTTCCGCAAAAAACAGTTTCGAAAGATTCACAATTTTTTTTTTTAATTGATCAACTTTTGAATTAAAACACTTTCAATTTGAATTAAAACACTTTCATTTTCTTTACATAGCAACTAAAAATTATTTAACCAGTGTTTGCGGTTTGAAATGTCACAAATAAAGTTTAAACACAACGTACTTATAGTTTAAAAATCTATCCCAAAGCAAGTATTACCATGGCAACGAACGAAGTATTGCACTGAAGACCAGAGCATTAATTATTTAGCTACGAGATCAGCGTTTTCAGTTTTTTAGTACATTCAGAAATAAATGTTTTTTAGTACTGTACTTAGGATATAAATTCTGCATCATAAATTTGCACAAAATAGATAGATTCATTCTAATGGTCATTTTATCAAAACATTTTCATAAAATCAACGTTAAAATGGAAATTCATATTTTTTCATTCTGTCTTTGTTAAAATTTGAGTGAAATGTTTTTTTTTTCAAAATTTATTTTCACGTTCTTTATGACTTAGTTTATATATTATATGAAATCATAGATTTTTAAAAAAGTACAAGATGCAATATAAAAGAAGTTATTCAAAAATAAGGAAAAAGAAAAAAATATGGAAATTTTAAAATCTTTGATACTTAAAATGTATTCCAAAGAAGGAACAAAATTATTTTATATTTTTGTAAGTTTAAAGATGAATAAATTATGTATTTGACAATGAAGAAAAATTTAACAATGAAGAAAATTCTTCATTGTTAAATACATAATTGAATGCTTAAGATCAATATTAAGACAAAAGTCAAAATTATCATATCCCATTCGAAACATAATATATACCAAATTAGGAAAAAGCTTAGGTAACAACACATGAAAATAAACTGTTAGATCTTGAAATTAATGATAAATTATCATAAATACAGAAGGAACATAATGTATAAAAATTTTATTTAATTGTAAGATTGAAATCCTATAAAAATTGTTATGTTATACCCTTCAAATTACAGAGCAGAGCCTTCCTTTAAGCGAAAGTATTAAGCTAAGTCTTCGAAGTCTCGGTTTGTATTATGGATGTACTCTTCCTCCATGTTTTAGAAATTTCTCAATTCTTGTTTTTTTAATTGAGACGCGTACCTTTTTATCGTTTCTTTGAAAGTTTTAATCGCACTCATCATGTCTGTTAAACACATTTGTTCTTTCCTTGTAGATTTAGGTTTAAGTCGTTAAGCTTTGCAGTGATATCGCAGATAAAAGCTAGTTTCATGAGACATTTCCCATCTTCCAATTCAAATGTGCTCTCCTTTTATTTGTAGAAAATTTCTTATTTCTGGTAACAGAATACGAAATCTTTTTAAAAAAGCACCACGGCTTAGCCACCTCACGTCTGTGTGCAATAAGAGACCTCCATACTCTGATTCAGTTTCTTCCAAAAGCGCCTGAAATTGTCGTCTCTGAAGACTTCTTGAACGAATTGAATTGACGATTTTAAAAGCAATTTACATTATATCATTAGACTTTAGCGTTTTTAAACACAATACCTGTTGATGGATAATGTAACGATAGCTGGTAAAACTGGGAATTTCTTTATCATTATTGCATAAGGCAATAAAATCTGTTCGATTCCCGACCATTGTTGGTGCTCCATCTGTTATAATAGAGACCAATTTATATATTGGAAATTCTGTCTTATCAATAAAGGTTTTAAATGAATTGTAAATATCTTGTCCCCTCGTTTGTCCTTTCAATAGAATTATAGTTAATAATTCTTCTTTTGAAATCATATCTTCGAAAACCATTCTCACAAAAAGGCATAACTCTGCAATGTCACTAATATCTGTGGATTCATCAAATTGAAGTAATAGGAACTTACAAACTTTTAAATCGTCATTTAATAAATCCTCCAAATTATTATTCATAGCTTCAGTCCGTTGCATCACAGTGTTACGTGACAAAGAAATATTATTTATTGACGATATTATTTCATATTTGTTTTTAAAATCGTGGAAAAACACTTCTTTCGCTTTAATAAAAGTTTCTTTTATCAATTTTCCATCTTCAAATGTTTTTTTCGCTTTATCAAAACTTCTGTAATTTTAAAAGATGCCAATATTACTAAAATACTATTCTTAATATACTTAAAGATGCCTTAGCTTTGGTGCCTGGTTTCGTAAATACCGATTTCTGTGAATGTAAATTCGACTTTAATTCATGCACTTTAGCTTTTCGAAGTTCACTGCCGATTTGAAAGTCTGTACCGTATTTTAAGTGCATTGTTTTAAAATGTCTTTCGACATTTGTTTTTTTTGGTAATGCCAAACTTGAGTTACATAGGAGACAAACATATTTCTCCTTCACCATAACAAGAAAGAAATCATCTTCCCACTCATTGTGATAATGGCATGTTTTACTTCTCTTAGCACTGGTGCCTGGCATTAAGTCATTTTGGACGGGTTGTTGAAAAACAAATTCAACAGTTTCGCGTATCAACGGTTTCAAACAACAGTTCGAACATTCAACAGTTTTGAAACAAATTCGTATCAGTGCTGTAGGACATGCCACGTAAGATGATAAACTTAGAAGTGAAACTAAACGGCCAGAAGTGACGCATAGACTAGTCGACTCGGCGCGTCGTTATCATGCGCCGACTACTGGAAATAATCTAAGCATCCAGCTTTGTCAAATTGTTTCTATTTAATTCTCTACTGTAAAATGACAAATTCATTGCATTACTTTGCACAGTTTGTTTTAGGTTTTAAAGCGTAAACTGTAGTAAATTTTTATTTTAAATAATTCATTAATTCTATGACATAAGTTAAATTGTTAATATCCGAGATCACTATCAGGATGGTCGCGTGGACTACCTAAAATGTCTTCGGGGACTACCAGTCGACCGCGGTTGACGTCTTGGCCACCACTGCTATAGGCCAATCTCCCTTCTACCCACTCTGGCGAAAGTAGTGGAGAACATTATCCTAAACCAACTTAATGAATTTGAAGAAATAAAATTCCATCATCATTCCTCAACAATTTCGATTAAGGAAAAAACTTTCAACAACACATTAGCTACTTCGAACTGTAGAAATAATTTCCAAAAATATTCAACTTAAGAAATCAACTGGGGGAGTCTTTTTAGACACAGAAAAAGAAGCATTCGATAAAGTTTGGCATGAGGGGACTCATACTCAAATTAATTAAGTATAATTCCCCCACCCACCTTACCAAACTCATACATAGCTACCTCACAAATAAATAATTTTTCGTTAGAATCAAAAAACTCCCATTCCTCTAAAAAAAAAAAAAAAAAAAAAAAAAAAAAAACTTACTCATTTGTGCAGGCGTCTCTCAAGGATCCCTTCTGGGACCCTTCCTATTTAACTTCTACATAAATGACATACCACACCATGACAAAAACATCATCTCTCTCTTTGCGGATGACACCGCCATTTTATCCTCGGACTCGAACCACCAAACTATAAGTGATAACTTAAATGTGCATCTTGCAGAAATCGGAAATTGGCTCACCAACTGGATGATCAAAGTTAATGTTTCAAAAACACATGCTGTGCTCTTTACCAGGAAAAGGAGAACCTGCCCTAGTATCCAAATCCTGGGAACCGATATACAATGGCAAAATAATGTTAAATATCTGTATGTTACAATTGATAAAAGGCTCACCTGGAAAACCCATATTCAGAACATGAGATATAAAATCATCTAGTACTGCTCTTTTCCCTCTAACATGTCCTAATTCTCGATTATCAATGAAAAATAAACTGTTAATATATACCCCGATCCTGAGACCAATTATTACTCACGCCTCCCAAATCTGGGGAGGTGCTTGTATCACTAATCTACAAATACTCGAACAACAGCAAAATAAAATTCTCAGGTTAATCAATAAAGCTGAACATTATTTCAGGAACAACCTAATTAGAAAAAATTTGGCAATGCCCACCCTAACAAATTACATGAAAACGCTCTCCTTTAAATTTTACAACAAACTCTATGATACGAGGGTTGCTCTGAAATTTTTGAGATACGCGCAGACGAGAATTTACAAAATAAAAATAACGGTTTAATTTTAAAATAAAAAGTATTTTAACACAGAAGACGCTTTTTTACTGACTTACTTCAACTTGTTTAGCGTAGAATAAACTTTAAACAGAACAGAAAATGGAATTGATGCAAGAACATTTTCGCGCTATGATTTTCTACGATTTTAAAACAGGATTAAATCAAGAAGAATGCGTTCAATGGTTGCAATTAGCATTTGGTGTGAATCTCCAGCTCGTGCTACTGCATTCAGGTGGTTTAGATAATTTAGAAAAGGTCGCAATTTTCTTCAGGATGAAGAACACACAGGAGGGCCACCATCGGCAGTAATCCCGGATAATGTGTCTGCCATACGAAAAATGTTAATGGATGATAATCACTGTACCTATCAAATGATACAGAAGGAACTTAACATTGGATCCGCAACCGTACACAAAATCATTCATGAAGAATTACATATGAAAAAAGTAGTTTGCCGTTGGGTTTCCCATTATCTAACTGAGCACCAAAAAGAAGAGCGTGTCATAATCAGTAAAGAAACTCTTAAATAGCTAAATGATGGTGGCCACCGGATCATTTCTAAAATTGTAACTGGTGATAAAACGTACATACAGTTTTTGGACGTTCCAACACGTCAAGAAAGCAAAGTATGGGTCTTTGAAGATGTTCCCACACCGATAATGGTGAAAAAACAACGCGATCTGAAAAAAGTGATGTATATCGTTTTCTTCAGAAGTACGGGATTGGTCAAAGCCATCAAGCTGGAAGGACAGAAGACAGTAACAGCAAACTGGTATACCACTAAATGTCTACCAGAAATTCTACAAGAACTGAATGTTAGGGAACTAATGCTTCACCATGACAATGCATCTTCACATACAGCAGGATTAACAGTTGAGTTTCTTAAACAAAAACAAATTAAAGTGATCGAACATCCGCCAAATTCACCTGATCTAGCTATGTGCGTTTTTTAGTTATTCTTTAATCTAAAAAAGAACTTACGTGGACGTCGTTTTCATTCAGAAGAAGAGATTGATGTGGCTATAAATATATTTTTTTCATCTATTCCAAGAAATGAATGGCTTGAGGCATTTAATCTGTGAAAAAGTCGTCTACAAAAGTGCATTGATGCTGTAGGAGACTACTTTGAACACGCCTAAAATTTTGTTAGTACAACTTTAAAAACCTAGTTGTATCTCAAAAATTTCAAAGTGACCCTCGTATAAATAATATTATAATTCAAAATATCGAGAATTATGATCCGTATGACATTAAAAATTTCAAAAACAATTAACTATTTTGATGAAATAAAGGATTTTATTTTGCTTCACAAATTTTCCCCGCGACCTCCTTCACATACGACGAACTTATCATGCGGCAGAATGAATACCACTGCAGAACGTACCATGTAATCAGGAATCTCTTGAATCGCATTTCTGATGGCATCCTTCAAATTAAATGCAATTTGCTGATACACTTTGTATTTCAGGTATCCCCTTAGCCAGAAATCCATTAAAGTCAAATCATGAGACCTTGAAGGAAATAACTGTGTCATCAAGTTGTTGACTGAAGGTCTTACATGTGGAACGCCAAAGGTGGGGTCTTCAATCAGTTACTTTTGCCGTTGCAAAGCGGGAATCCCGTAACGAGTTAACATGTCCGGCATTTGTAATTTGTTCAAAATAGTAAGGGCCGAGGATGAACATACTCGTTATACCACATCACACAGTCACTTTTTCCTCGTGTAATGGATGTGCAAGTACATCATATGGATTATTTTCTGCCCAGAGCACACGATATTTCAATTTCGCATTTCCAGTTAATGACAAATGAGCCTTATTTGTCCACAGACTGCGTATAGGCCAGCTGTTATCTTCATCGTACTGGATTTGAAATTGATTCGCAAAATCCAACCGTAATTGATATTCTCCCACTTACATTGTCTGGACACTCTGGAATCGATACAGAAACATGTTTAGAACAGAATGCAGAATCTTGCGGACAGTTATTCGGTAGATTAAGAACACATGAAACACCACATGCTCTGGCCGGATGAACTGTACTTATCGTCAAATGAGCTTTTGCAACAGCTTCCACAAGAACGGAAGGTCTTTGCATGTGCAACCAGTTTCATCAAACTTATGAATCAAGTTTCATACAACTTTCACAGTGCACGGGCCTAACCGTAATCCATGGTTTCTATGGTAAACAGGCAATGTCTCTGTGAAATTTTGTCCATTCCTGTAATAAATCTTTACAATTTCCTCACATTCTTTCCCTGGAAGTGGCACCTTGTTTGGAATGACAAAAAGGAACTTACGCGGCTCGTATTTCGCAGTGCCTTTTCTTTCACCTAACGTGACGACTTCAGTTATGACAGTGTCTAAAGTAAAATTTGAAATTTGCTTTTCTTGGTTTCTTCTTCCCGTTCATTTGAGGACTAATCAGACTGGGATCTCAGCCGAAAAAATGGTGTGACATAAAGGAAATGAGCTTTTTAATGTTCTGGTACATGGCAAAGTCCTTTTTATTTTTATTCTTGCCTAACTCCAGGGAGTTTCGTGGTACAAATGCCTTTCCAATGCTATTACTGTTTTTCATTTTGGAAATTGCATTCCAACACAAACTGGGTGTTGCTATTTATAATTTTCGAAATTTTCTCACTGTAACCTTAATTGCTTGAGTGACACTGTTGTGCTTTTCATATCATTCTTGAGCGCATACTTCAAAATACCTTATGTCAAAACTTCATTCTGTTTTGGTGAATAGTATGATACTTAGGGGCCTAAATTTCGGGATAGTTTTTTCATATAATCACCTTATATATATACATATATATATTATTTGAGAATTGTTTAATATTAGGAGCAAATATAAATACTATAAAGCAACAATATACGATTATTTAAATGCAGCAAAAGACATAACATGTAACCAGAACACACAAAGTGAAATTTACACAATGAATGCGTTCAAATAAATACACGTGAATAGATAAAAGGAATTCAAGTGAAGTACTAATATGGGCAGCTTCATCAAGGGGGTGTTGATCACATTGGCACAAAGTATGGCTTTTCTGCAATGGCTGCAGGCAAATGTCTAAATTTGGCTTTTACACCTCAATGTCGAAAAGCCTTAAATCGAAGAAATAATATCTATCTCCAAACAAGTAAATAAAGCCAAAAATAAAAACAAAATTAATATTGCACATACAAAACCTGCAAATACTAAGTG
The DNA here is from genome assembly GCA_026290005.1 of Latrodectus geometricus. NCBI lineage: Eukaryota > Metazoa > Arthropoda > Arachnida > Araneae > Theridiidae > Latrodectus > Latrodectus geometricus. The sequence goes on from JAPDSC010026603.1 coordinate 34,704, forward strand.
TAAGCTGTATTGAAATTTCAAGCCCATTAAAATTAAAGTAAGTGTATTTATGAACTACAGAAGGAATTGCCCTTCTGTAGTTCATAACTACACCATCTTCTATCTTATAAGCAATGCTCTAATTGTCAGATAGTTTTTGAATTAAAATTAATTGGAATATCATTATTAACTAGAATGTTGTTTAGTTTATTTATTTGTTTTTTGATGCTATTCAAATTGTTACAAATTATACAGATTATATTTAATTGATTAAAAATAAAATTTTTATAAATTTTAATGGAAATATTAGAATTTCAAAAAATTAATTTATTTGCTTTAAAATTAAATTAATTTGTTTTATCGAAAATGCCAGTGTATGTGGAATTTCCTTCTACTGTTATGAAAATTTCTAAAAATTCAATTTTTAAATTACTATTATTTGTTTTTAATAGTTTTAACTGTTCTGGATAAATATCTTCCTGAGCTTTATCAATTTTCAAAAAATGAAAAATTATGAAATCATCAATGTACCTAAATGCAATAGGCATCTGAATAAAATTAAGGTTTTAAAGAGTTTATTGAGTGGGCTACTTCTGAAAAAGATCCTTTTATAAAATATTATTAATTTAATATAAGAAACAAAATTAATACTTGTTTTGTTATTTTTAATTATTTAAGTATTCTATGCATTGATAAAAATGATATTTAAATAAAATGAAAATAAATGTCTAAATTTATCTGCATATGTATTGCATTCACATGTAACGTACCGAAATTTAATTGGGTTTTTATAAATTCAGGGTATATATCAGGTGGGGCTAAGAAGTCGACCGCGGTCGACTGGTAGACCGCGAAGACATTTATGACTTATGACGTAGAATCAATGAATAATTTAAAATAAAAGTTTACTACAGTCTATGCTTTAAAACCCAAAACAAACTGTGCAAAGATTTGCGATTTAAAGATTTATGATTAAAGGTTTACGATTTAAAACCTTAAATGGACATGATGAGGACACAATTAAAACATTCAAAAAAAACTCTAGAAGGTATGCATCTCAATTAAGAAAACATGAATTGAGAAATTTCAAAAACATGGAGGAAGAATGCATCCATATTCCAAACCGAGACTTCGAAGATTTCGCTTAATACTTACTTACTTGCTTTGTTTGAAGAATTCGAAAGAAGATTCTTTGACTTAATTAGGTTGAAAGAAATACTTAATTTTATGATACTTCCATTTAATGAAAATGTCAACATTGATGGAGTATCTGAAAAAGTAGGACATTTAATAGATATCACATCTGTCACGGTCGAGGAAGAAATTGTTAAATTAAAATGCGATATATTTCTTAAATCCAGAGCATATTTAGCGATACTGATTTTTGGAAATTTCTGAGGAAACTTTTTAAAATATTTACAAATTGATTTTGTATTTGAAATCATACTTTGGATCGCGGTATCTTTGCGAATCTGCTTTTTCAACCATCAAAAAAAGACTAACATTAGTCACATTTAACAGATGAACATTTAATTTCGTGTTTATACATTGCAATAAGCTCGTACCAGCCACATGATAAACTTGTCGCAAATAAACAGTGCCAAATTTCAATTAAACGAAGTGAATAGGATGGTCAGTTTTTGATATATGAATACTTTGAATATTTTCGTCAGTAAATTTTTATTTTGTGAATATTAATATTAAGTTTTTTTATTAGAAAAGTGACATAATTTACCATTTTTTCTTGTTACCGAAAATAAAAACGTATGTTAATTTAACTCTGCCATTGGTAGACCGCCTTCGATATTTTAAATGTGGAGTAGACCCCGGATCCCAAAAGTTTGGCCACCCCTGGTATATAGTAATGTAAGGATTTTAAGATTGAGATATTTTTAACTTCAAGTTTTTTAGAGAAGGCAAGAATTTTTTTTAATATAGATGTTTTGGCTTAATGATTAATTTTATAAGTTATTGAATTGGAAATTTCTTTATTCAAGAGTTGATAATAGATTTTTTTTTTTACAAAAAAATGCAAAATTATTTAATTCTTTATCTACTGGAGTTAAAACAAAAAGTTTTTTTATTTATAGAAGTACTTAAGATATATTTTGTTAATTTCGTTAAGTTTGAAAGTATTTATATTCTGTTTAAAGATAATATACAAGTACCTTTTCTACTGTGTGAAAAATTCTGTAGGAATTGAATAAACAAAAGGTATCGTAAAAATAAATTTATCAATATCAATGAGAAAAGATTTTATAATTTATTTATGGTTATAATATTGTACGGGTGTAAGTTTAGCACCTTTATTCACAATATTTATTAATTTAGTATTTAATACAATAGCAGTACATCCAGTAAGAATATGCCCAAAAGAAGAATTAACAAATTTGTTTTATTGGGGGTCATCGCAAAAGCAATCAGTATTCTCTTTTTTATTATTTGTATTGCCACAAAATTTATTATAATTAAAAACATGTCTGCTAAAAGGTAAATCATAATTGAAAGAACATTTAATTTTACTCTACATAGGATTTTTAAATGAAATCGTAAAAAAATCTGATTTAGTGTTTTTACTTTATATATATATATTACTTACTTAAATATAAAATAAGTAAACTAAATCTTAACAAATGATTTAGTTAAGATTTAGTTTACTTATTTTATATTTAAAAAGGTCAAATCCTAAAATATTTATTATTAAAGTTTTGTAAGTAATCTGAAATAAAAAGAAATTTTTTTTATATAAACTCATAATAAAGTTTTTACAAGGGTAATAAATATTAGTGCTTACCAATTGATTCTCCAATTCAAAAAATTTATCATTCCAATATTCATAATTATTTATATTGTAATTTTTATTATTAATTTTTCGGACACCTATTTATTTGTTTAGTTTTCTTATTGTTAGATTTAAAGTAAACAAATGATTTAGTATTAATATAATTAGTTTTTGAATAATTAAATTGTTCATTAAGTCCAAATGATACTAGAGTTTTATTATATGAAAGGAATTGATTTTCTTTAATTAAACGCATATCATTATCGGATTCAATATCTAAAATGGAGATAACAATATTATCAAAACTATGGATTTTAAAATGTTCAAATTCCATATTAAAAGTGATGTTACTATTATAATTTTTAATGTGAGATGTAAGTTTATACGAATATTAATGGCATTAAAGGTTTTTTCCAATGTATTTAAATTTACAAATTGTGCATTCAATCATAAAAATAAAATTATAAACCTCACATACTTTCTCTAAATTACATTAATTATCAGTTCATATACATATTTTTTGTATTGTATGTAGTTATGTATAAATTTTGTATGCGTTTACTTGTTTAGCAATGTAATATTTGGAACCAGGCATTATACATATATTTCTAGGATTCCCTACAACTTGCTTTGTTTTTCAATACTTAAACGAATTAAAATATTTATTTATTCTTAAAAAAAGATTCTTAGTTTTTAAAATTAAATTAATTGTTTAATATTTCAAATTCTTAAATTGCTTAAATTATAACTGAACTGTATAATATTCCTCTGTAGATTTTCGAGTTAACCATAAACTCTACATTTTACATAATTTATGTATTAAATGTAACAAATTTTGATCATATACATCATCATAGAACGGCAAAATTTATTATGTAAAATAATTAAAAAAATTCAAATTTTTTTTATCACACACACATAATATCATGGAATAAGACAACAATCTTTTATTAAGATTCAATTTATTCTCCTGTTAATTGAGCTATTAAGCAAATATTTCTTTCTAAGAAATACAAATTCCTGTAAAATCTTAATGCTATGTATATTGATGTATTTTTGTTTTACTTAACGATTATACACATTTTATTACTTTCATATAAATGGACCGACATAGTTAAAATCCATACAAATCAATTAGAATAGACAATGGGAGTTAGGAATTGTTCACGTTTAGCATTTGAGTAACAAATATGGGTATTATGAGGCTTAGAACAATATATAACTGTCTTTCAATAAATCAAATTCAAAGTATTTTAAGTTATGTGAATTGATTGAATGATAATTTTTTAGATGTAAAAACACGTGGAAAAATTATATGTCTTCATATACATTTTTTTTTTCAAATATTGTTATGACCTGAATTACGATGGTTGAACATTGTATTTCAGCCTCCCGAATACCCTGGTGCGGGCACTGGCCGTCAAGCGTTCATACCGCAACAAAGTTTTTCAGATACCCTCAAATCTGTGCAAACTCAGAGTGTTCCAAAACACAGCGTTCCACCGATTCCACCCCCACCCGTCAATGAGAATCCGCGGCGCTTCTCATTGGACGTGGCTCGTCGAGCCAGCCTGGACACTGAATTGCCGGACATTCTGGGTGAGTATTTATCGCATGAATCAATCACATAGCTGTCGTGCTGCATTTATTTAGAAGCATAAAAGGATTAAATCTGAAAACAGAAAGGACACGTATTTTCCATTAGGCTTTCACTTGGTGCAGTTCTTATGAAACAATTTCATTTCGTTCTTTCAATGATAATACATTATACATGTTCTTTTCAAGTAAACACTCAAGAATTACTAAGAAATGGCATTTCTGTATTATAAATTGTTTTTAATTGCCTCAGTCAAAATATCGTACCTTCAAAATAAAAGCGCAGAAATACATTATGTATATGATTTTTTAAATCATCAGTCACACTTAATCAGGGAAAAAGAAGTAAAACCAGGAATAAGTACTTTTATATAAAACTTTATCAGAATATTTTTTTACCTTAAATAAAATTTTTCGCATTTAAAACAATGCGTTATACCAAATTAACTAAATAATTACCATAAAAATTTAAGAGTGAAAAAAATACTTTGGAGTCTTAATTAAAAATTGTGTTACAGATATATATTTTCCTGTTAGTATTTCTAAATTGTCTTTTTTCCAGTAAATTGCTAACATATTCGCGTGATATAATTCAAATAAAAAATGTCAAATTTTCAACAAAAAATATTTAAATCATTGTAGTTAACAAATATCCCTTTAAGTAAAACAACTGGAAATTCAATGAAACAAAAATTTAAGATTATATTTAAAGTTAGTTTCTTCTAGAGAAAAAACCCTTTCATTTTAAAAAAGCAATTTTGTTTAAATGTTTTTCAAATGAAATAGGCTTGTATTTCACTTTTAAGGTGAAATGACAGAACATCTATAAGATCTTTAGACTTGAAGCTTGTCTGTGCTCTAGTTTACAAGTAAATATTTGAAATGACAATGATGTTGGTAGCAAACTTCTCATTATTAAAATTTGTTACACTCAAACCTGTTTTTGTGTGGTTTTCTACTTGTTTGTTTTTTGTGTGGTACATGAAAATTTCAATCAGTAGCAACATAATTGATGAAATAATCAATAAAAAATAAAATGATTTGATCTCTGTCCTTTAGTTTTTTCGATTTTTCATACGTAGTTCGTCACATTACATCAGTATTATGTCGGCCCCTTACATAACATGAATAACTACCCCAGCACAAGCTATATTTATAAATCCATTTCTAATAAGTTCCTAATTTGGAACTGGTTTGTATTTTTTCTCTTATTTTTAAATGTATTTATTTTAAATACTTGAGTTATATATATTTTCACCAAGTTTATTTTTCTTCTTTGCCTTACCGCGACTCACTGTCCTGAAAGCAATAGTTTCGTGTCTTTATGCCATTTAAGAAATTAATTTTTAATTATTTTGTAAGAGTTATTTTCTACGTGAGACTTTTTTATGCGGTCCACATTCGCCGCATAAAAAGTATTTATGAATTGTGTTGTAAAAATCTTTTTATAGCTGCATTCGTGAAGTTTTGTATGATTTTTTAAGGCGTTTTCTTTTATGATGTTTTTATCCACGCACAAATATATATCTGAGTGTATTCACTTGAGATATTATGCTGATTTACCTGCGGCGTTGGCTACAGCTGTTTGAATTATCTTCGTATAATATTTTGAAAGAAGATTTGATGCATTCTTAATACTTCTTTAATTGAAATAATTGCTTTTTGTTTATGATTTACTAAAAATTAATATGGCAAATAAAATTTGTAGTCGAAATTTAAGATACGCGTCTTATATATAATTTAACTTTAAAAATTAGGTTTCTTCATAGCTTTATCAATCTTTTAACCCTTCTTTGCATAATGATGGAAATTTCCATCATAACCTATAATGCCCAAAAATTATATAAAAGA
>JAPDSC010026606.1:0-18716 GCA_026290005.1 Latrodectus geometricus
TGCAAATATAACTCTGAAAATCTATGTGTCAGGCATAAATATACGTTTAATAAGTATAAATACAAGCAAAAATTCCACTTAATTGCATTTTTATGGGAAAAATAAATAATTTTTATACATCAAGGAAAAAGTAATCAAAGTTATTTTAGTAAAAAAATCAATTAAACCTTATACAAGAAGCTTTTCTTATAAAATATATGCAAACAACTAGATGTTTTCAAACTTATTATGCACCATAAGAAAGCCATGGTTTTAAATAAATTTATTATACGATTAACCCTTTGAGTTCTAAATTATTTGTTAACTGTATTGTATTGCAGTAAGCAGATGACATGTCTCACTCCTTAAATGTACCCAAAGTGCTAAAACAAAAACTAACTGGTAACTACTTGTTCATATTGAAATGAACTGTACATATATGTTTATATGTGAATTTTATATCCCTGCATCGCTATGAATATACAGAATGTATATCCCTATATAACTGTTTTTTTTAATTATACTGATATACGTTTGCATATAATATTTATTGAAATTATTAGAAACACCAAAATGATCTCAATAAATCTTAATAAAACATATTTAAACAAACCTTATATTCCCTTAATTTTAAATTTATGATTTAATAATGGAGATCTGCTCTGTAGTCTTATCAGCTCTGTAGTCCCTTTAAAGAAATTCGTACTCTAACTAAAAGGAAATAATATAATATTACTGAGGAAATAAAAAAATTATAATTGATACCATTCTTAAGTACAGAAGTTCAAATGAGCATGTACAGAAATAAGATGTTTCAAAATTCTTCGTAATTTAAATTTTTAATGCATTTCTAAGAATAAACCATTTGCTCAAAGCGCAACCTACGAATTTATAAACGAAAATAAAATTTTTATAATACATGGATTTGAATGACTTTAGAGCTCATATGCAATTTGTAACATCAACGACCATTAAAGAGTAAAAGTCACCTGAAAATATTCCATTCCATGTGACTTATCTTAAATATTACGTAAACCTACACGTTAAAGAAGCTTTAAAAAGTAATTAATGTGACGCTTTTCTTAATTTTCGACTGAAACTATCGATAGAAATTGCAGACTGTTTAATTTTTTGTTTCATAGAAGTTTATATTTTCAATCGATTTGAAAAAGGTTGTGTGTTCCGATGTTTAAAAATGTAATTTTCATGCCTGCAAGCAGGTTCAAATGTTATCCTCTGCCTTTGTATTACACATGTGCTGCAACTGCCAGGTTGTTTGAATGATGCTTGGTGAAATTTGATGGGAACAAGCGATGATTTCTAGAAGCAAAAAGATTTTCTTTATTATTTTTACGTCAACATTTAAATAAAGCTAGAAAATATGGAATGTTTGGAATAAAAGTAAAGCATTATTTTTGATAATATTGATTTTACTTATGTATATATACAAAAAAAATAATAATCATTGGCATTCCATGTATGCATACTACAACAAGTGTAAACGGTATTTTCCATGTTTTTTTTTTTTATGATGCCCGTATGATATTTGTTACTTGAATTGTTTTATAAGTATAAAAAAAAGAATTTATAAGCAGATTGCTTTTCAAACATCAGGTGAGAGTTTACTGACACTTATCAATTTTTTATAATTTGGACCTGCATTGGTATATTATATAGTTTAGATAATTTCAGTTAGTTGGGTTTCGTGGACGCTAAAGAACTTCAGTGCAAGCAGACTAAAAGTATGAATCAATAAAACTGGAACAATGCTCACCTGAATGAAAATATTGACAAAGAATTAACGCTTCATTTTTTATAAATGAATCCATGTTCTCCAAAGTGTAAAGTTCATTTATGTACGTATTTAATTATTTCTAAATTTTCCATGCTGATTAAATTAAGTACTACTGACATAAATTGTGTATCATTTGTACAGTATACATAAATCAGTAGTTATGTTACATAGTAAAGTAGCATTTAAAAAGTACTAAGAGAAAGAGAGCTATTAAATATTGCACCTTACATGCATTGCGTGTCAGAAATATAACGTTTTTCTTTATGTCTTAAAAGTATAAAATTTCTTCTCTAGTAATAATAGTCCAGTAAACCGTTAAAACTTTTGCATATATTTTTCACTAGTAAAAAGAAATTCCTTCTGTCAAAACTCAAATGATATTATATTTTACAAAAGGATTATAACATCAACTTTAACAAGTAACGACACTCGTATGGGATTCCTATTGAAAATTTCGCTCTGTTTAAGCACCGTGACACGTAGGCTTAGCTTAAGAAATATGTGATAAGTGGATAGCAAGATAGTCCACAAATTTTCACTGAATCAATTAACAAATGAATTACATAAAATGCATTCAATTCCGGCAAATAGATATTTTTTGAATCCATATTTAAATCTCATAATGGAACCATATCTGATGAAATGTGTTCATTTATCATTTGCCAAAACTATTTTGTAAAAAAAAAAAATTGTTAAATAGCAAAGGCATTTTTTTGCTTATTCAAACTTTCCCTCGTTATGGAAATAAAGTGCTCGTAAAATCATTAAAATTAGTTGCGTTAAAAAAATAAATAATATTCTATTTTATGTTCAATTTATATCAAATAGAACTCAATTATATAGGAAATATTTCCAATGTATACAGAATACATTTCATGAATCGACTTTAAAACAGTAGGTAAACAAAATGTAATAATTTTTAAAACATTTTTATTTTAATTAAAACTTTCATATTTTTTCCACAAAATGATTAGTTGATGCTCTCAATAATTTAAAAACAATAAAAATTGTGCTGTTCCATTAGAAGTAACTTCGTTTTTGTAATCAAATTTGATTGATTTTACAATTATTTTCTTTAAAAATTATTTTGTTTCTATAATTTATTAGTTATTTTGCTTTTCATTCTGATCCATGGTAATAAAATTGTTCAATTCTACTTTAATTTATTTACAAACATAAAAAATATTAATAAAATTTTCCAGATACATTGGTGGGTATATTATACCTTGATATATATCCGCTATTCGATCATTCAGTAAAAACATTCTAAAATAAGGATAGCGAATTTTCCCTTCTTAATCGTACTAAAAAATTTATAAATTTAAAATTATTAACTTGCCAACATCGAAAGTAAAATGTCTTAAATGTTACTGTAATGGATGCATAAAATTCTTTGCAAATGTATAAGCAAATTTTCAATTGTCATCCATAGACTAACTATGGCTTAGATCTAAGATCACATTTTTCCCCCTGCCTCTAGGAAGTAGTAATCTTATGGGCTAAATTCCGAATTCATTACAAGCCACTGCTGAACTAGATATAGATCTTACATACTCCTGTTTTTTGCATACAAACCATTGGGTTTCGTCCTCGTTGGGGATTTTTTTGTGGGGGGTGGGGGTGGGGTGGAATCTTCATTGTTACTTTTCATATGGAAAAAAATCTCACAAGGAAGGATTCAACAAATTATCCATGAAAATTCCTCTCCATGGCAAAGACACAACGAATGTTCAAAAGCAGAAAACTGATTTTGACTTTTATTACTACGGTCTATGCAGAGCTATGTTTTTCGGAATGAAAGGGAACATGTTCGAACGCATTATCTATTAAACAACATAAAATAGATGTTCAATTTAAGTTTTCTGCTTGCATATTTTCCAAGGAAGGTTTTTGATATTTTTCAGAATTCCTTTTTAATGATAAGTGTTTGCAAACCAAAAAACAGAAACATTATGAAAAATTCTTCAAAAAGGTTCCGAGCAATCAAATTTTGTTCAACAGATTTCACCTGTTATACAAACTTTGTACAACATCTAATGTGTTAAAGAATTATTCAAAATGTTAAAGAAGAATTCCATGTATGACCAGGAACATAATCATCAATCCATTAAATTCCACGAAAATGAAGCTAAATAATTCAAAAAGAAGACCTTTAAGGAAGTTCATAAAACAAATAAAATTTTTTATTATTATTTTACGAGGTGAACAAATCAATTAACACAAGGATCAATTCACATAAAATTTATCATGCACTGCTGCGTTCGAAATAATAATTAGGTAGAAAACTTAATGTTCCTTCCTCTTTAGGTCTCATTAGCACAACTTTTTAAAATAAATAATAATTTCCAACTGAAATTTAGGAAAATGGCTTAAATGATTTTTTTTACCTAACTGTTTTCTAATAAACAAGGCTTAAAATTTAAATTCTCAGAAAATTCTTTTTGTTCAAATGCATTTGTAATATATTAAACAGTAAACTGATTCTGGTACCCATTGTTTCTCTGAAATGTACAAATAAGAATTAAGTTAATTTTAAAACAAATTGCATTTAAAATTCAACTGAAAGCTTTTTAATTAACTATTATACAAAAAGTACATTAAAGAGAAATTCGTAATTAATTTTAAACCAAAGTTCATTTGAATAATTGATTTTATTTTATGGATGCATTGTGCCAAAACTGGTAAGTAAAAAATGTTTAAATTCCTAATTAAAAAGTACAAGTGCAATATATTTAAAATATATGAGTTTCCCAATTGATATATTTACAATGAAATACGTATAATCAATAATTGCAGGAAATACCTTCTATTTTTTTTTAACCATTACCTATTTTCTAGCTCATATGTTTAAATTATTTGAAAAAGGAAACATTTCAATGTTTAAAATTAAAAATATTTCCAACATTAATGTTATTTAATATATTTTATGTTGGAAGTATATTAAATAATAATATGTTTCAAAGAATTTGTGAAATTGTTTTATTTTAAAAATTTTTAATGTCCTTAGTTTTACTCCAATATTTTAGTCCGAAGGAAAAATTTGCGATGACGACATCAATGTTTGTATTTTCCTAAAATTAATACTATATGAAAGCCAACATGTGAAAAATATAGCCTTTGATCAATTTTAATAACTACTATAGAGCTTTCAAAAAATATCTTGCTATATAAAAGTAAGAGAATCATTCAAAACTTTCAATACTTTAGTTAGGACTTTATATTGCACAATATAACCAAGGAAATAATATATATACATTCATCTAAAACTTAAACTAAAATAATACGTTTCATAGTTGTAATTCATAGAAGTCAAATGAAAAAGTCTGAGATTTAAAGCAACATATATTTTTTAATATTGTAATATATATGCGAGTATGGTGCAAACACAAGGGAAGAACATATGCATGTTGATGAATCGATGTGAATCGTTATAATTTATAAAATAAAGACAAAGGCCTTTTTAAATTTCTCCATTATACTTCTTAGTTATCTCTGTGTTTCAGGTATGACTGTATCTGCGTAACTAAACAGGTGTTTCGGGGCACTCTTTGCTGCAGGTAAGTTCTGAAAATAAAAATAATTAAAAATATAAAAGAAATCATTTGATTCACATGAAAAAGAATATTTAAAATTTTTTATTGAAGTTAATATTTCCTTTTTTAATGCTTGTAAAATAAAGTTTTATACTGACCTAATTTGATCAAAGATTTTAGAGGAAAATTATTTGATGAAAATCTAGTTTAAAAATTTTTTTAAATGAAATGTGCCACAATTATATATATTCATTATGTTTTGCAAATATCAAAAAAAAAAAAAAAAAAAAAAAAAAAAAAAAAATTTAATTCTATAAAGCTAGAGCTTTCTTAATTTATACAAATATAACTATTATTTTTTAATAATGAATATATATTGAATTCTTACTTCAGTATTTTTTCCTTACAAGGTAAGTGAATGATTACTTTTTTAATTTGATTTTAAATTTTATTACATGCACATTCAAGCTTTATTACACATTATTGTATTCATAAATAAGATTTAAAAAAAATCAGAAATATATGGTATATAAAAAATATTATTTAAGAAAATTCACGTTTTTCAAAAATATTTACAAATTATAGTTTTAATTCATAAATGTTTAAATTAATACAATATATTTAGTAATTATGAGTTATAAAATTTAGTAAATTATATTATTTCATTTTGGCCAAGTATCACATTATTTTAAAAAATTTTTGTTTTAAGTCGCATTACTATGACCTCATACACTAACTAATATTTCTAAATGAAGGATTCGAAATTTTATTTAGCTCTGTAAATGAGTTCAAATATTTTTTATGAGATAATAGCAGTTCACTGTAGTGTAACATAATTTCCCGAATACCATCAATTATGGCTTGATTTTATTGTACAGTTTAAATAAGATTTCAAATATATCCTTCTTTTAAACTTTGCCTGTACATAAGCAATTTCTATAAAGTTTTAATTAATTTTGAAAAAAAATTTAAATTACCTCTTTTTAATTACGTGAAATAGAATAAAGTTTTTCAAAACTAAGAACATTGAAAAATGTACAAGAAGCAGAAAAAGCTCTTAGGTGAATATTTCAATTTACACTACTGAGCATTAAAATTGCTACACCAAGAAGGCGACATGCTACAGATGTGAAATTTATACGATAGGAAGAAGGTGCTGTGATATAAAAATGATTAGCTTTTTAGCGCATTCAGACAAAGCAGGCGCCAGTAGCGACATCTACATTGTGTTTAAATGAGGAAATTGTTCAGCCGGTTCCTTATACACAAATTGCATTTGAACGTTGTTGCCTGGTGAAAAGTTGTTGTGATGCCTCGTGTAAGAAGGAGAAATGCGTACCAACATGTTTCTGACTTTGATAATGGTCGAATTGTAGCATACCGGGATTGCGATTTATCTTATCGCAGTATTGCTGCTCGTGTCGGTCGAGATCCAATGACTGTTAGCAGAATATGGAATCGATGGGTTCAGGACGGTAATACGGAACGCCATGCGGGATCTCAACGGCCACCTATCACTAGCAACCGAGAAGACAGGCATATTATCCACATGGCCGTAATGGATCGTGCAACCACGTCACGAGCCGTGAGTCAAGAAACGGGGTCGTTTGGAAGACAACAAGTGTCTGCACGAACAGTTCGACGATGTTTGCAGCAGCATGGACTCTCAGCTCGGAGACCATGGCTGCGGCTTCCCTTGACGCTGCGTCATAGACAAGAGCGCTTTCAATGGTGTGATCAACGATGAACCTGGGCGCACGAATGGCGAGACGTCATCTTTTCAGATGAATCCAGGTTCTGTGTACAGCATCATGATGGTCGCATCCGTGTTTGGCGGCATCGTGGTGAACGTACACTGGCAGCGTGCATTCATCATCGTCATACTGGCCCATCACCTAGCGTGATGGTATGGGGTGCCATTGGATATTCGTCTCGGTCACCTCTTGTTCACATTGACGGTGCTTTGAACAGTGCACGTTACATTTCTGGTGTGTTACGACCCGTGGCTCTACCCTTTATTCGAGCCCTGCGAAACCCTACGTTTCAGCAGGATAATGCCCGACCGCATGTTGCCAGTATTGTACGGACCTTCCTTGATACGGAACATGTTCGGCTGTTGCCCTGGTCAGCACGTTCTCCAGATCTTTCACCAATAGAAAACGTCTGGTCAATGGTTACCGAGCGACTGGCTCGTCACCAAACGCCAGTCACTACGGTTGATGAACTGTGGCATCGTGTTGAAGCTGCATGGGCATCTGTACCTGTACATGCAATCCAATCTCTGTTTGACTCAATGCCCAGGCGTATAACTGGTGTTATTACTGCCAGAGGTGGTTGTTCTGAGTACTGATTTCTCAGGATCTATCCAGCTAAATTTTTTGAAAATCTAATCACTTGTTATTTCTAGTATAATATATTTGTCCAATAAATACCATTTTGTTATCTGCATTTATTCCTGGTGTAGCAATTTTAATGGTCAGTAGTGTATTAAAAAACAAAAGCTTACTAACTTGATTTTGAACTATACAAATCAATTAAAAAATATAAAAGCAGCCAAAAATTGAGAAATTGTTTGTGCATTTGCTACCAAGTTAAACTTGCATACACTGTCAAAATTCGCTGTTCGTGTAAAGAAATATTTAATTATTAAATTATTCTCGCTTAAATACTTATCTATTTTAATTAATAATCCTTGGTGTATTTTTTAAACTATGTACTATAATACTAATTTTTTTAAATTTAAAAATAGTTATTATTATATAATTTTTTAATTCCAAATAATTACATAAACATTTCACAAGAAATTTTCAAAGTAAATATCAGGGGATTTATTTCGATAAGGAAAAATGACAGAATTTTGAAAACGTTCCTACGCCTTTGATCATCAACATAAGCTTTCAGACTCGTTTAAAAAATTTCACTTGTTTCAAATTAATATGCACCAAATAAAGCAAAAGTTGAAAAATTGAAATTCAAATCCCTTAAAATTTGAATCTATATAAGTCGAATGAAAAAGACACATTTCATTACAAACACTGTACGAAAAATTAAAAAAAAATTGATAAAAGAAATTAAATGTGTGATGTGTATAATAATTCGAGTTGTGATCATGTGATGAAAGAAATTGTAGATCAGTAGTTGTAACCGTAAAGAATCGAAGAGTAAATAATAAATGGAAGCTAGAAGCGGAAACATGACATCGCTTATGTTTTGAAATACTTTTTCTTGAGTATTCCATTGCAGTGTGACCAATCCAGAGCACTACTTAAATTTTATTTATAATTTATCAATTGTATTTTTCATATTATAGTTATTTTATTATACAGTTTAGATATATTTTACGATGGCTAGAAGTAGATCTCGATCTCCAGCTAGAAGAGGTAAGTAATTTTCTCATATTTAAATAAATAAACTCACATATATTTTTCTCTATGTATGCAAAGATTTTAAATAAATTTTTGAATACTTATATGGATTGAATTATTTTTTAAATGATGTAATTAAAAATTCAATGTTGCTGTTTTTATTTAGCTAAAATATACTCTGTCTATATATCAAATATAGGGATTTTTTTTTCAAATTAGAAACATCCAATTTACTATGCTTTTCAAAAATTGAGAATGAATTGTTCTGTTTGTCGAATTATCCTACGATAGAATAATTATCCAATTTGACTCAAATGTGAGTAATTCAGAGTCATTAAAATAAATTTAATAATATTTGCTAATATTTTTGTAAAATATTTTTAATTGAATGTACAATTCTACATAATTTGATATCTATGTCACATAAATTTCTCTTCATCAAAATAATATGCTTATTGACTTACTATTTTACTTGTGCAACCCTTAGATTTTGAGAATTCTTAAAAGAATTATTAGATATTTTTCTGTTCATAGAGCACTATTCAGCAAACTATTTTTCAAGGCTTACAGGTGCCAGCTAAAGCCGAGAATAAGTATGTCATAAAATGATGAAATAGAATGGAGAAATATTGTAAAATATTTTCTATTTCATTCATATTAATAAAAATCCAAAATTAAAAACTTATAAAAATGCTGCTAAGTTGTTTATCAATATAATCGTTTTAAATAACTGGAATGATTTGAAATGAACTATGATCTTGAAGATAATCTGACAATAACAATGTTAAAATAAATTTAAATACTTATTGTGTGTATGTTTAAAAATGTCATTTCATTATCTGGCTTTAAAGTAATGAAAACTTCTAATTTCTGTTTGAATATCAATTATAATTGTGTATATCTAATTATCTAATCACTGTAATTGACTTTAATTTTTTTAAACATATGTAATAATATTTTATCAATCTGTTTCTAGATTGTTTCACTTATAATATTTTAATTACTTAAAAATATAAGAAACATTTTCTCTGTAAATTTTTTATAAAAAATGGAATTCTTATGTCTTTTTCTAAACAGATGTCAATGTGACAGTTTTTTTTTTAATTCAAATTTTATTCTAAAAAAAGCTATGTAAAATAGTGTAGCTCAAAATCATGATACAAATATACTTAGATTATTAGTATATTTAAGTTTATTTTAATTATAGTTATTTTTAATTTTACCATCACTTTATATTAATATTCATTGGTTTATCTATTTAAAATGGGTTTTTGTGACAAATTTTAAACTGTTTACTTACTTAAAAAGGATAATAAAAAATTGGATTATAATTTTTTTATTGTTTGTTAATGCAGAACTATATGTAATAGTCATTTTATCTTAATTTTTATAAATGCTTTGCCTTTTAGAAAGACATCGAAGCCGATCTCGGGAAAGAGAACGTGATCATGACAGAAGACTGCGAGGTAAAACATTTTGAATTCTACTGATGAGAATTAAAAGTATCTTTATTAACATCTGTTTTAAATGTATGATTTAATGATAGTTTTCATTTTTGAATATATCTTTTTAGTATATGTGTAACAATATCAAACATTATAGTAACTAAATAAGAAAACTTTTAACAAATAAAGAAATAAAAAAATAACATGATATTATTTCATTTTTTAGTTTTTCAATTGTTTAATCTTCATTCAATTCATGTAATCTTTGTATGAAAGATTGCTGAAACCTGATTATTTTGTGCTAAAATAACTTACCATTGTGATTAACTTTAACGATGGAAAGTTATTTTTGACTAATTTATTTTCATGAGTGTATTTGATTTTCTTCCAATTTCTAAGAAAGATTTTTTTTTTTTTTTTATAATTTGACTTGCTTTCCTTCTCTGTCCAGTACTTTTTGTCCTCTTTCTGAGCATTGCATGTTTCCTAGCTCATAAAATTTCTGATCTTTTTTGGCAAAAAATCTAATCAAAATCATTTTGTCACCTTCATTTGGATTAAATATTTTGCTCTCTAAAAAATTTTGTAGTGAACCAAAACAAATAATAATCTAAATGTATCATATCTGGATAAAGTTGGTGTGGAGGCTCAATCCAAGTGTAAAAACTTTTGATGAGTTACCTAACTTATATAAAGTCTCATTATCTTAGTGGAACAATACATTTTTGTGTTGATCAATCCTGGCTATTATTTGCTTGTTGTTTCAATTTGGTAAATGATGACAATATACATTTCAAAATTGATCATGTTGTTCAATAACAGCTATGAAAAAAAAATAATAAATAAGATAGTATGAAAAAATATTTTTCCTTGTTTCTGCTGAGAGTAAAAACTAATTCAATATTTTAAATATTATGAAATTGCCTAAAAGACTGAAAATAAATTAACATTTATTACCCAAAATCCTTATATATGTTTAATATTACAAATTCTGAAGTTATATACTGTATTAAAAATATTGTTTACCTTTTAGGTAGATATCGTTCTAGATCTCCATCTCCTAGACGAAGAAGAAGCAGGTAAAATTATTTCTTTAAATTATTACTTTTGTACTTTTCTTGTTTTAAATGGTTTAATTGCTGTTTTCCTTAATCATAACTAAATTCTGACTTACTATTCTTAAAGATATGAAACACATTCAGTAAGTGGGAAAAATTTGTATAACATTTCTTTACAATATGACAAAGCTTTTATTATTAAGATTAATGCACATAATGCAATTTCACTTCAAACGTTCAACTGATATCATATTTATTTCCATGTAACATAAATGCTGAAGCTTTTGTAAGGTTTATTACAACAATCAAAGCATTTTGCTTTCTAAGATTTTCCATATATGACAATGGTTATTATCAAAAGAAGAAAGCAGGAGAATTAGAAATTTAATTATTGTGATAATTAAATTTAAGTTGACGTTTGTAAACATTCGAAGTTGACATTCATTTTTTAGGATAAATATTAAAAAGAAATATTGAAATATAAAACTTAAAAAAATTTTGTGAGTATTTGGTTATCCTGTTGTAAAAGATGTAAACGTGATAAAATGAAACCTCTTATGAAATAAATGTCATTTTTAACATGTATTTAAGAAATCCCTTCCACAACCAGCCTGAAACCAGCCGAAAGATTAAGAAATCTGTCGGCTGGTTTCTGTTTTGTCATTTTGTTTGTGATAATATGTGCTGTGTGGAAGCTTAATTTAATTTTAATATTCTCTTTTATGTGATGTGAATTCTCAGGTTTATTTTAACATTTTTATAAGCTGATGTGAAAAACATTTTCAACTATTAGGAAACAAATAAGAGCTATTAAAATGAATAATTATCCTGGTTTTCCACATCCTCAATCTTCCAAGTCACAGTTTCCTGCCTATGAGAGGTTGCAGCCATCTGGTTCATATGAGAGTGCTACATCGTCAGCTCAAGGGTCATTTCAACGAGTGCATGATTATAATTTTGATTGGTCAAATCTGTTTTCTCCCGAGTGCTCTAGCAGATCTTTTGTGTCTGACTATAAAAGAAAATCAGGTAGTGGCTTAGTAAATTCAGGTCTAAATTTAAATGATCATACACTTGATTATCCAAACCAAAGTGAGAGCCGTCAGTTGTCATATTTTACTCACAGCATTATCTCTAAAGATTATGGACATCAAAGTGCAAGTCAGTTGAAATATTCTAAAAGGAGCTTGACTGAAGATTGTGGAACTCCTACCTCTAAAAATTATGTTTTTCGGAGATTTAATAATTATAACCTACCTGATTCAGATTATACCTTTCATTTTAAAAGAAATTTATTGCCAAAATTTCAGTTAGATAAAGATGATATGAGAACAACTAATGACATGTTTTCAAATAAGCTTAAAACTCACCATGAGTATCAACATAATGATATGTTAATGAATGAATCCACTTTTTCAGACTACCCTGAAAGCAAAGTTCATAAACAATGTTTTGAAGTTAACAATTCCAGGGCTTCAAATTTTCAGCACCAAAAAGATTTGTCCCTTAATATAGCAGAAAGTGCATATGCAAAGAAAGATATGAGACAAAGTGAAGATATTTTAAAAGAAATAACTGAGTTGCACACTGTTCTCCAATTAAGCAATGCACTTAAAGACAAGGGAACCCAGAGGCAATCTAGTGAAGGAGCAGCAATGAATCCTTCACAGGAGGTAAAATGACCTCCAAACCATTTTCTTCTGGTAAGAGTCAGGAAGCTATCACTAGCATGATTGACTCCCTGACCAGAACGAAACTTAAAAAGAGACTTTCTGGTGCCCAGCGGAAGAAGCTAATGAAGGAACGCAAAATCGTTGAGGGGACTTGGGTTGAAAAATCCAAGGCAAACAAAGGCGAGAAGCATTCCGCCAACCAGAAGGACCAGGGCATGGCTGGAAAGACTGCCAGGAGAGAAGGACCTGGGGGAATTACCTACAGGGCGGCTCCCACGGCAGTCAAGAAGGCTGTGCTAATTGAGGACCATCCGGAAAAACGGCTAACAGAGGAACAGGCCTCAGACCTGGAACTCTTGTTAACCGAAAAAATAGGAAGGAATGAGGAAGGTTTTGCCCCAACCTCCCTATCTTGCAAACTTGAAAACGGGGCACTTATTGTCAACTGTGCTGATCTGGAGAGCTCAAAGTGGCTGGAACAGAATGTCAGTAACATAAGCCCCTGGCAGGAGCAAAAACTTTTGGTGGGTGAGGCAAGGAAACTTGTTAAAACCACCAAGATAATTGCAAAACTGCCAAAAATCTGTATTAAACTGGAGCCTAAACAGGTTCTGAGAAAAATCGAGGCACAGAACGGTGGAGTCTCTCCAACGGAATGGAGAGTTCTTAACATTAAGAACGACCCATCTGAGCAGACCATCATTCTTAGTGTGCCCGAACTGGATGCTGCCACACTTGGTGCAAGGGGATATAAGTTCCTTATCGGACTTCACCAAGTGCAGGCATAAGTGCTTGATAAACCTGCTTCTGCTGATGGGGGTGAAGGTAGTGCGAGCCAATCTTCACCACAGTAGAAGTCGTCAGCCAGGATTGCTTCTGTAATTCTAAGATGCTCTAGGCAGAAAATACGTTTAATCGTAGGTTTCATAACTGGGCACTCCATTCAGAAAACACCTCCTTAAAATGGGACTGTTTCAGCAAGACCCTATCTGCAGGAAATGTCATATGCAAGAGGAAACAGCCAAGCATATCATTTATGAATGCGAGGCCCTTGCCCTCTCTAGATTAACTTCTTTAGGCATCATTCATACTAGAGAGTTACACCTAAACTCCATTAAAGGGTTATCGGACTTTATTAATAAAGTGGGTGACCCGAGCAACTGGAACTAGGAAACATTGGGTTTGGAGTTTGTGGTACAAAATGCTGATTAAAGCAGAGGTGCCCAAGGACATACAAACCCAATTCTAAGAAGAAGAAGAGGAAGAAGAAAATATGTAAATATTCCATTTCTTGTCATACACTGAATTAATAAAATCCTAGAAATAGGAAACATTATTTTCCTACTTCAAGGATTACTCAAATGACTTAAAATTTCTATTATTCTGATTGATAAGATTGGGTTGTTAAAAACAAGGGGATTTTAGTTTTTTGCAAAATTATAAAAACTGGAAACTGAATATATTTGAAGGCAAACCTAATGCACCTAATTCACACCTAATGCACTGGCCATAGCATAAAAAGTTAAAATGCTTTTGCATTAATGCCAAGCTGTCAGCTGAATGGTTTACAGAGTTCTGATCTTCAGTTGAACAGTTCATGAGTTCAATTCCTATATTGTATTAAGATTTTATAGCAGTTTAGAACCCATTCAAAACAGTAAATTCCATCTAAATCAGTCTCGAAAATAATAAACAACTTTTTTTTTTCTTGTGATAGAAATAGCATCAAACTAAACATTTTGAACCACTATATGTAACAAGAAAGGCATTTACTAATTTAGATTATTCAGTTGTATAAGAAAATCATAAGATGATAAAATTTGGTAATTAGATTTTTACACTAGAATGTGCAATTATTCAATTTGTAAAATATCTTCAATTGTCACTTTTTGTTTTGAATACAAATGAATTATGTATCCCTATAAATTTTGCAACAGGAATAATTACAGGATAATTATGTATCCCTATAAATTTTGCAAGATGTAAATATGAATCATAAAAGATGCATGGAAGTATGTCTATTTTTATTCTTTATTTTTATTTGGACAATGTTTCTATTGATGAAAAACTCCACTTATAAACATATTTTCTGTATCATAAAAACAATTGTACTTTACTTCTCTTCAGAATTTATGCATTATATAAGCTGAGTGGTTAGCACTCTTGCCTTTAGTTCAACAGTTCATGGGTTCAAATCCCACCCTGGTCCTGGATGTTTGTAGTGGTTTGGAATCTACTTTAAATTGTAAGTCCGATTATAATTAACCATCATATGCAAAAAATGACCATTGAGCAACAAATAAATCAAACCAAATTATACATTGTATGTAAAATAGGAGATTGTAAAATACTATGAATAGATTCTATTATCAAAATGTACTAATGAAATTCCAAGTCTTAAAGAACTGACAAATGGATAATGTTTTCATTTATACTTAAAAATATATTTATTTAATTATTTCTCTTTAATATTAGAATGTATATATTCTAAGGACTTATGCACTACAAGTTTTTAATGATTTGCCAACCAAATATTTATTCCCTGACCTTCAGTTCACTAGCATGTAATTTTAATCATCTCAGACATGGATGTTGTAAAGGTTGGAATTTGTGTTAAACTGTTAGTAATTAGTCCTAGTTTTCTTACGATAAAAATTATTGATAAAAAACAAGCAAAACAAAAACATTACAAATTTTAATGAATGATACCAGTTCTTCATTTTGAAATTAATTATGATTCATTACATAAAATGCAAACTATAACTTTTTAGTAAATGAATGTTTTCAAGAATTAGTTAATTACTATTTTTTTTTAACATTTAAATATTCATTAATAGATCTCCCCCACTTAGAAGAAGATCAAGATCTCGTTCATGGTCCCCTCCAAGACGAAGAAGTAGATCTAGTTCAAGGTATAATTTAAATATTTCCTTTAATTTTATAATGAAATTATCCATGTATTAAGAACCTTTCGTGTTGGAATGTTTATATTTACTGATTATCATATAACAATTAAGGAAAATGACAATAATTCAAAAAGTATAAAAATTACCTTATGTATACAATGAACAAATGAAAGGTGTAAATTTGGTATAAGAAAAGTTCCTATGGGGTATGTTCATCCCAAGAAGCAATACAGCACATGCAACAATGTGTCATGCTCTCAATTATGCAGTCTATTAATTGCATAGGAAGTGCTAGCCATTGCTCTAGCAAAATAGTTAAAGCATGGCTAGGGTCCTAGCAGGGGGGTTGAGAGCAGCTACGTATGATATTAGAGCGTCCCAAACATGCTTGATTGGGTTAAGATCCGATAATCAAGCTGTCCACAGCATGAACTCAATTGTTTCTTGTGGTCTTGCGTTATCATCCTGTAGTATGTAAGTATCAATTATTCCCTCAACATAAGGGCATGTATAAGCATTCAAGATGTCACCTCTATAGATGTGAGTATTAACATATCCACAAGAAAAGACTTGGGAGTTTTCTTGCGTTCACCTAAAGAGATACATCACACACATTGCCTGATCCAATATGCATCTCTCTCAGTGATGTTTGATGGATGAAAACAAGTACCAAGTTCTTTCCAAATGAAAATGTGTTTGAAGCTAAACTTGGGCTCTTTCATAAAGAGAACAGCCCTCCATGGATCATGCGTCCAGTGGACACATTGATGTACCCATTGCAAACATTACCCCCTTTGGCGTGACATCAGCAGGACACAAATGACTGGTCGCCTTGCATAAAGACCACTTTGTGAAGCCTTCAACACATGATTGATCTGCATAACAATTTTCCGGAACTTACAGTGAGAGAGTATCTGAATTCAACCAGTATTGTGGTTCCATTCCTTTTTTGTGATTTTTCCTTAATTTTTGGTAACTAGTGTATTTTTAATTATATCAGTAAAATTGTGGAATTTAATATCTTTGCTAAATAAAATAAAATATCAAATTATATGTGAGTTGATTTGATTTTCTATCACCTTGATGTTCTTCAAGAGTTCCAATTTTATGCTAAATAATTTATTAAAATTTCCATTTTGATCTCAGAAAATAATTTCATGCATATAATTTAAATGCCAATTTGGAGTGATGTTTTTGTTAACTTAAAATAAAATGTATCCAAAAATATTCTTTTTTGATATCTTAAATATTTATGTTAAAATTGATAATTTGTGGATATTTAATTTTAATCTTGATGTGTTGCCTTATTCCATAAAAAAGGGGAAGAGAGTCCACCAAGGAAGCACCAAAAAGAGCTGTATCAAAATTTCTCATGGAAAGAACACCTATAACAGGTATTACATTTTTCATATGTATGTATTCATCAAATGAAAAGCTTATTATGTATATAAAAAAATTAGTGTGCATTATAATTTTTAATTAAAAACAAGAAAAATAATATATTAAAATATAATTAAACAATTAAA
The DNA here is from genome assembly GCA_026290005.1 of Latrodectus geometricus. Lineage (NCBI taxonomy): Eukaryota > Metazoa > Arthropoda > Arachnida > Araneae > Theridiidae > Latrodectus > Latrodectus geometricus. The sequence goes on from JAPDSC010026606.1 coordinate 17,281, forward strand.
GATAGATTTGTTTTGCCTTAGAACAAAATTTATTGATCAGGTTTATAATGCATTGTAACAATACTTAATTGTTTAATTTCTAATTGTAAAATAAAAATTCTTGTATTTTAACTATTGACTTCAAGATAAATTTAAAAATATTTAATTTAATTGTTATCTTCTTGGGGGAAAAAAAATTCATTATTTTTTGGTAGGTGGCTGTAATGATTATTATCTTGTAAATTATTTATCAAATAATTTCAGATTAATGCTTGTTGGAAGTGATATTTCTCATTAAAAAGTTCTTTTGGTGTTTTTTGCTTTGTTCATTCAGCTATAAGTTACAGAAAGTAAAAAAAAAAAAAAAAAAAGTATTAAGGGTTTTTTTTTAAGTCAGATGACTGAAATTGTGAATGATGCGATACCAAAGATGCATCATGCAGGTAGTCCTGTTGTTAAAAATGTCGATAAAAATCAAAGAATTGGTCAAAGTTTATCTGTGTTTGCCGTCATAGTAGTGTTCTATTACTGAAGATCTGTTGCATAAAAAAAATTTAAATCATTTGCACAAGGCTGGATTCAAAAAGAAACTTGATGTTTGGGTACCATACCAATTAATACCAAAAACATAATGGATCTAATTTCCACCTGCAAAGCAAACAAAATTGAATTATAGAAAAACAGAATTTACTTGTTCTTTAAATGCATGTTGACTTATTGTGAGTAATGGGTCACATACAACATTGTATGAAAACAAGTGAGGTCAAAGAGCAGTAAAATCCTTGCAACATAAAACTTTCTTAGTGATAGTTACATCAAGAAGAGAAGATAGTAAAAATTGATTACTAGAGTTTTCACTAAAAGAAACCAAATCTTCTATGTGTAAGGCCTTTAGAAATTATAGAATGAAGTATTGCAAATTTAATCCAAATTAGAAATCTTAAAAATGTTAAATGTCTTGAAGTTCATGTAAAATAATAAATTTCGTTTTGGCCAACTTAATATTTCTTAGTAAAATTCCAAAATAATATAAATGTATAGAAATAATAATAATAAAAAAATTAATAGATATTTATGATTTTATTCATCATTTGTTTAAATAAAATTTCAATTTGTCTGAATTTATGTGGATTATATATTTAGATATTAATGCAAAATTAATATTTGTACTTATTTCAATCCACTTAATATTTTATTATTAAAATGTAGATTTCATATGAATGTAACACAATTTGATCATGCATACAAATTTATTAGAATATGAGGCTACATATTTATTATAAGTAATTCAATAATATTGATTTATTATTACAACTTTTTTAGTCCATGTCTATGAAGAGCTCTACGAAAACAATATTTGTTTTCCTAAGCTAATATTGTATTGCTTTAATTAGAGTGCATTAGACACATGTATATATAATGCATTTATTTCTATCTGTATAACAATTTAAAAATAT
>JAPDSC010026617.1:0-25286 GCA_026290005.1 Latrodectus geometricus
ATTAACTATAACTGTTACACAAATTTATTTATGTTATCTTCAATATATTCAAATTCAAATAATAAATTATTAATAAACAACAGTTTACTTTTCTGTCAATTAAATGAATACTTATTTTATATGTATTTACACACAGGAAATATTTACACTATGGGACATCAGATTTTTCGTTGGAAATACTTCGAAAACATGGTAGAAATTTTTGAAAAATAAAAATTTGGTTAATGATGAAAGTTAATATTGAAATAAAGTTCATTTATTACGCTTTATGTAAATTAATTTTCTTCTTTGTATTTGTTTCTCTCATATGTTTAATGAATATGATATCTGATACATAAATAAATTCGCTCACGAACTCAATGTTCAGAGATCTTTCGTTTCTACAGTTAAAAAATTTAATTTCTACCTCAAGCATATAATTTAGAAACAACTTTAAATTATTTAATTCATAAACATTCGTTGAATTAATTTCCATGAGAAAAATATCCCCGCAGAATTGCAAATTAACTGACTTTGAATTTCATAAAATGCAATTATTTCAGATAATGTATATGCTAAATGCCGCTGTTGCGTCACTTGTTGATTGCTCAGTGTGAAACTTGTAAAAGTAAATGGAAAAAAAGAAGTGGATGAAGGAGTTTGAGAATGAGTTCTTGGCCGATTAGTGAGGAAATTGATGTTAATTCATATTTGGTCCCTAAAATGGGAAACTAATGATTCTAGTCCACATATGAATATAATTTAAAGTTTCTCATGGAAATCTTAGTTAATTAAAAGGTTAGGTTTACTTTAAACCAGTGTTTCCCAACGTGGGGCCCACGCCCCACAGGGGGGCAATTTGATTGTTCAGGGGGGCAATCTGAAAATGTACTCGAGACGAGTTTAACCCTTTCGCTTCGGGCCATTTAAATGCATTGCCTAATTTAACGAAAAAAGCAAATTCTTAAATAATTATGGTAAATAATTATTGGGTATAATTTCGCTTGACGAGACCAAAATATCAACTGGGTGTTTGATGTCGTCAAGTTAACTTCCTTGTGGCAGACGGCAGGCTCCACGGGGAATCCCGGACGTTTTAAAATCTCGGTAAACAAAGCAGTTGTTCGCACTTGAATGGTCCATCGCAATGTATGTAGTGTTCACAGAATTCAGTTGGTGTTAATTTGAAATAAGTGTCCGTCAAAACTGTTGCAAAAACTCGGTTATTTAATAAATATATAAATTGTATAGATAAAATTGGTAAGTATTTGATTTTATTTTTATTTATTTTAGAAACATAACTTTCCAGAAAATTTTGTCAAATGGAAAAAATATATTATTTTGCGGTGGCAGTGTAGTAAATGTGTTAAATACATTTAAATAAATATGTATTTTTTAGTATACGTTTACTCTGTCACATTAAATTAATTTTAACACATACTTTAATTTTAGTTTTTAATCGATCTTATATTTATTTCTTATAGCCCCCATAGTAAAATGAGTGGTGCAAGCAAGAAAAAAACTCGTCAATATTCGGAGGAATATTTAAAATTTGGGTTCATACCCGCTGCGGATTCCTTTTTGTCTTTTATGCCAGCAATGCTTGACCAACGAATCAATGAAACGAGGTCGTCTTGAGGCGCATTTAAAGGCGAAACATAGTGCTCATATTATATGTTAAAAATATTTCTAGTTTTAAAACATTTCTGCGAAATTACCAATGTGATTGTTATTAACAATACATGACTTCAATCGTCTAATGTAAATTTGACCGAAATTATTTCAACCTCAAGATTTCATGAAAGAATTACTAGCCATTATATAGATTGCTAAATTTCAATAAGCTGTATATGAAGTTAAAATATTCAGAAATATTAGTCAGGAATAGGTATTCATAAATTTATAAGTTGCCTTCAAGTCATCGTGAACCAATATGCAAAAAAAATGACTTTTAATTGAAATAATATTAATTCAAAATGAGCTTTTTACTTTCAATATTTTTTAACGTTGTTTAATTTATATTTATAAAAACAAAATTAAACTAATTTAACTTATTAAATTTTAAAAATTATATATGTATTTAGTACTCTTAATTCTGTGCATTATCTTTTGCTAAAATGATCTCTGTGTACAAGTGCAATTCAACGTGAATCCAAATTATTAAAGTCTCCATAGCCATTATTAGGACTTAATAGCTGAGTTTCACACCTAGCTGTCAGGTCACAACGCATCAGTGGTTTAAGATTATAGTTTGAACGTTACATTACTATCCTAGTAACATAAACTTTCTCCTTTATGGTCCAAGAGTAATGAAAAATCACCAAGGCAAAAAGGAAACATCATATTAAGGTCTTCCATACATGGTCCAGTGAGCCAGTTAATAGGTTGAACTTTACTCCAACCAAATAAAAAAATAAAGAAATATAAAAGAAAATATATATTTTTTCAGAAAAGTGATTGTTGTGATATACGTTATTATATTATGTAACTATGTTACAGCGATAACTGTTGATTTAAGCCGTAATACGAATTGAATCGACAATACATTGATTTAAGGCATATTTTTAAATAAACTGTACTACTTAATCTTAACAAAATTAAAAAATTATTTACAAAACATTCTATCGATCAATTTACTCCGAAATTTTTTTTTTAAATTGCTAAAATAATTTTTTTTCACTGTTAAAAAAATTTAATAGGAAGCAATATGTAAAAATTTGTCAGTGATAATTAAATTTTTACTTTGAATTTCAATAAATATGTAGATATTTCTCTTCTAAAAATATGAGAATTGTAGGTTAAGATAGAATTTCTTGTTATATAAATTGCGTTATTTATATTCTTTATAATAATTTATGTAGAAATAACAGGCTGATCCTATCTTCAGTTTTAAAATACTGAAATTTAAGTGATAAATGTCTGTGTAGAATATATTAAGTCATTAATTTAATACTTGACGTTAAGTTTAATTCATTCGTCATTCAATCAATTTCAAATCATCAACCAACACCATTGAATCAATGAAATAAATATTAGGAGAAATAAGCAACTACATTAAGTAGCGTTATTAAAGAAATGTTTAAATGTACACATTTTTTTACACTCAAACATGTTTTTAATTATATAATAAAATTACAAGATAAATTTAATGCCAAGTGTAATCTTTTTTAAATAATTTAAATTTGACTTGCAAGGCTGACAAAACTAAAATGATTTATTTCATTAATTAATTACACAAAAAAGCAAGAAATTTTTAAAAAAAAAACATAAAAAAAATAAGAAAAATTCTATTAAACTTAAAATGATATCATTTTTATCTCAAGGAATTTATGGAAATAATCATGTGGTACTATATTGTTGTCATTTTATATTTTACATTTATCATTTTAACCTAGAATAACTTTCGTGGTGTATCATAATCATTTTATAGTGTAAATTATCATTTGCTGTAATTTAATCATCGTTTATCTGTATAAAACAATATATGGTACTATATTGCAGTTGCTTAGCAGCTTAACTTCTTGATAAGTGCTACATTACTATCACTTGATTTTATATCATGATTTTTTAACAATGGAAAACATTATTTGGTGCTGTAATATTTGACAACATAATTTATGGTTTGGAAGCTACCATTTTACTACAATTGGAAAGGAAAGATAATCCGGAAACTTTGGTAAGCATTCTTATGTCAATCATGATTTAACATGATGGTATTAGGAAGAAAGTCTTTCCGCGCAACGTGGGTTAATGCTCCAGAACTCATTCTTAGTCATTGTAGTCCCCAAAATAGCGACACAGAAACCGTAATCACTCCTGGGTCAGAACGTGCTTGAAAGACAAGATAAAGGGAGATTAAAAAGGCGCCCTTGAATTTCAGAGTGGCGACAAGAAGGTAAGAGTGCAAAATACCAAAACTACTTTGGTACCATCCGAAGATAGTTTTCAAAGAACAATAAAAGCCACGTGAATAATATGCTTACAAGTTTCACCATTAATTTTTTTTACTGCCTTACGTTAAATCAACGATTACCACAGAATTTACTTAGACATTTTAGTCATGTTTTTCAAATAGAAATAGGTGTTTTCCCAATTGTGAATATTTTGACTTAAAAAATATTGCTTTTTTTAAGAAAATGCGAGAAAATACAAGATAATTAAATGAATAGAAAACAATTCCCATTTTGAAAAAAGAATATTTTTTTAAAGATTGAACTAGTATTAAACGGAATTTGAATAGTATCAAAAAATTATTGCTAACAGCAATTTCTACATTTCAAATATATCCCTTAAATTTTTAAATTATTTTTTAGTTTATTTTCAATCAAATGACTATTTTCTCATTTTCCTTGTAATGCATTTTTCTAATTATTTATTAGTATTTATAAATGCACATGTTCCTATTCGAAATTATTGCTTAACAGTAGTATATAGATATCCAGTTCTGAATTAAATTTACTTTCTTCCTTATAGTAAAGAGAATTAAAATTATCTAATTCCCCAAACTACTTTGAAATCAAATATAAAGCCCATTCATTAATAATAAAAAATAAAATGCTAATTCATTAGAGCAAGCAAGTTCAATTTTCATGTGTAATAAGAGTGCATACTAATTTACCTTTTCTGTAAAAATATATGTAATATTTCTTCTGTAATAACTAAAACTTCTAACCATCATTAAAATTCTTTACTGAATCAACTAAAACTTGTAACTTATTGTTAGATATTATTAAATTGCACCAAAGGCTGTTGATGGTGATCCTTAGGAATTTAATAAAAGTAAGATCTTAAAAATTATTTAATCTTATTTTAAATCGCTTGATATTTATAGTTAAATTCAATATTAATTAGTTAGCTGTTTAGTTGCGTTTCATGGCTAAAATTTCAAGAAGTGCAAGTTTCGCCATCAGTTTAGTACTGAAAAGATGAGTCATAAAGAAATGCAAAAAATTAATGAGCATGCTATCAAGCAAATAAGTCCAAAAGAAGATTTTAAATCAAAATATTATGAGTTATTTTTATTTATTTATTTATTTATTTTATTTATTATTTTTTTTTTTTTTTGATTAATCAGTCCAGTGAGATCAAGCAAATTAGTCCAAAAGAAGATTTAAAGTAAAATATTTTGTGAGTTATTTTTTGTTTAGTTCTTGATGCTTGATTGCAATATTTAATAAAAATTATTTTAAAAACAGGATTGCATTTTTATTGCTTTCATTAGAAATTTTTCTATTACTTTAATTTTTATCATGAAACAGGAATAACATATATATAATTATTTCAATAATAGATTTTCTTTATATTTGTGAATATAAATCTAAGATCAGTATATATGTATAGATAAAAAATAACTTTGAGACTGAGATTTAATATTTTAAAAATTAATGTTATTTTAAAATGTATTAATTTTATAAATGTAAAAATTAAAGTGATTATTTTTTTAAATAGAAATTTTTTTTTTCATGATCATATTCAATACATTTTCCAATAAAAATTAGTTTTCAATATATTTAATTTGATTTATTTGGCATTTTATATTTACTATATCATATTACCCTTATTTGCTTTTAATATATTTACGTCTGAAAACTATGTATTCATATTATAATTTTTGAATAAAAAGTTGCTTATTGTAAAATGTGTCAATAGTGCGCTCTTAAAATATATCTTTTTATTGTAATAAAATATCTCTCCCCATTTAATAATAAATTAATCATTTACAAAATATTTAGAATAATTATATTTATTTTAATTGGAAAGTTAAAAATAGAGAGAATTTTTTTTCTCACAGAGAAAAGAAATCGACATTTCTTTTTTAAAAATCAAATCTACACTTTGAACTTAAAACCTCACATCTTGAATCTCAGGTGATTTCACCTGTCACACCTATTATTTATCTCAAAAGTTGATATTGCTCACTTTTTTGGCAGCATCGTAAATACTTTAATTTGAAAACAAAAACAATGATTTTTGCAATAGCCTCTTTCCTCAACCATAATAAATAAAATGCTTTAAAATAAGTCTACTTGAGGTAATTGACATTATAAGTTAATAATAATTTCTTTCCTAAGTTTGTCATTTTCAAAATTCCAATCCTTGTTTACTAAACTTAATTTTTTTCGATAACGAATTTATATTTGGTAAAAAAGAACTCTAAAATACACAGTCTTCATTTTATATTATAAGTCAATGTCTTCATTTTATATTATAAAGCAATCTAGTAATAATATAGAGAGGATTTATTGAATGTTTAACAAAGACTTAAACATTCAAATAAATTTTCTCCATGCAACAATCAGAAATAGAAATTAATTATTTTTGATAAAATTTAATCAGTTTACCAAAAGCTAAAAACATATCATATTCGCTCATTATTAAATTTTATCTATTACTTAAATAGAAATTCTTATATATTGCATATAAGTTCATTAGATTTCATCAATTAAAAAAATATAAAATAATTGATTCATTAGAAAACAGAAAAATTGTGGAAAATGTTATAATTATAAAAAAATTAATTATATACTTATATTAAAATCTTAAAGCGAAGTCTTAAAATTCTGAATGAAATTTTATTGTATTGTATTTATAACATATTAAACTGAGTTTTAGCAATATGTAATCTTAGTTTTTGCTAATTATACCAACAGAAATATTTTCAATAACTCAAATTGTTACTCATATTTATTACTATTTTGTTTTAAAAAAATTCAAATTTTTGCTTAAAAATTTTAGTATCTATATTTTTTACGGTTCTTATTATTTCCCTATTAAGTTTATTTTCCAATTATATTAAACTTCTGTATTTTATTCCTTTTATCCCAGCATTTGCTATATTCAAACAGTTGCATTATGTTTGCATATGCAAACTGAAACAAATAATTTAAAGACTATATTGCGTAGAAGTCTATACTAATTCTTCCCTTCGGGAAAATTTCATGTTTTCAGATAGTAAATCTAAAATTTATGCTATTTTCGTGGGTATTCAGATTTTAGTTTATTTTTGGTTTAATTTTAATGTAGCTACCAATTTACATTTAGTAAGGTTTTTAACGTGTATAAATTTATTAATTAGTTTGAATGTGGATTTACAGTAAATGATTATTACTTTTATCTTTATATTAATAATACTTGCAATCTATCCTGTTATATATGTCTTTTCGCAGTCACTTTGCTTGTCTGAATTACATTTAGAAAACAAAAATATAATTATTACCTCAAAAAACATTATTCAACAACAATCAAAACAATTTGTTACAAATAGCTTCTTCATCATTTCATCATTATAAAACATAACAGTTTAAAAGGATATTTCACTTGATCATTGGATAATTTCATTAAATTCTAAAAGTAGTAATTAATATATTTAACTTAAATCTATTAAATGAAATTATTTAAGCAGTTTTAACATGTATAAAGCAACATTTTCTTTTCTATTTATCGTTGATAGGGAAAAAAAATAAATATTAATATAAAATTATAGTTATTAAAAAAATAAATATTAATATCAATTCCAGAAATATAATTAAAATTAAAAAAGTCTTGAAAATTCTTTTAACTTTTGTAGTATAATTGTACTTGACGCAGTATAGCTTCTCAACAAAATTTTTACACTAAGATTTGTTAATCGTGGAATAGCGTACAATATATGAAGATGCATAAAAATATACTTTATTCATTGTATTGAAATGTATATAGCATGAAAATATAATTTATGTATCAAAATCATTTATTTAATTAGCATGATACAAAAAATTTAAATACAACGTTCGTATGAGCATACTGTTTTATTGAAATTAGAATTTTGATCTTTGCATTGAAGAAACGTCATTACAAACTCAGATACAATTCATTCATTTGTTTAGGTCGAGATGATTACAATCTCTTGTATAGTTATATATCAATTGTTTTTCTAAAAGAAAACTGGAACATAGAGTTTGGAAATATATCAATTGTGTATTCGATATACAAAGAAATACAACTAATTTAATATTTGTTGCACATTAAATTAATTGTTTAATTCATTTCTCCATCTTATAATTAACTTCTAATTACTGGAAAATTCGCTGACACGAATCAATATTGTTTACTGTGGTGTTTAGAATTAAAATTCAGTCGTTTCATGCATTGTCTTTGTTTACTAACAGAATCGTATGCTTGGGGGGAGCCCAGGGATGGGATCGTCGATTTTGACAATCCCGGGAGAAGGTCTCTAAAATTAGCTCTTTCGACTCTAGCTCTGCACTTCTTGTTCTTATACACTCTTGTCTTTTTTGGTCTAATGACGGGGGACTTCAGAGCGCACGTGAGGTAATGCCCCAGAGGGGAGGCCCCGTCATTCTGAGCGACTGAAATATCCCTCCAACACAGGAAATCTCCTTCGCACAAGAGGTATCTCTTGAGATATCCAAGCAGATGCTGTGTCACTCTTTTCTCCAAATCAACTTTCTTTTGAAGTGGTGTATTCAATTGCGGTATCTCTTTTCTCGAAAAGTGCGAGCAGATGGATTTCGTCCAAAAAATAAGAGGATCTTCTTTTACTTAACACATTTCCTCAAATAGATAAGATTCCCACAGAAACTTTAAAAATTTTTAAGAGTCAACTTGTTCGAAAAATATTGACTGCGATAGTAATAGAATATATTCTATATGAACATGCTTAAATTAATAGTAACATTACTTAGTAAATTTAAGTAATAGTGACATTACTTAAATTAAAACTAATAAAATTAATTAAAACTTTTATGCTTAAATTTGAGAGAATGATTATAATAGAAAAATATTTGAAAAGTTTCTTCTTAAAGGAGGCAAATTATTTCATACAATTACTTATGTAAAAAATTTTCGAAATGAATTAAAAAATATTTAAACTAAAATTCGAGATATTTACAAATCTTAATAATAATAACATATATTAATGTGGTGTTCCCTATCTCTTGAAGAAATAATAAATAATTCATCATCAAATATAAAATAATAAACTATTATTTTATATTAGTATTATTTCAAAATTGTTAATGAATGTTACACATAAATATTTCAATCTGGATTTCGAATATTTTATTTTTCATGGTAAATTTTGCAGAGCTTTTTAAAATATATTTGATTCGAAGAATAAAAAATAATGAAAATAATATTGCTTTGCTAAGCTTGTCTTTCATAAATTCAATTATATTCAGTTTCAATTAAATTTATTTAAATCGAAAAATTATGTTATGTGTTTAATTTTAAGAATTCTGTTATTTAAACAAAGAAATGCATTTCCTTCTAAATTTCGGATAGTTGAATATTTTAAAAGAATGGAAAATGATAAAGAACTGTAATATTCTTAAGCATTTGTCATTGAATATAAACAATTTTATTTATAATTTTAAATACAAATACTTGTAGGAATTATTTTTAAAAAATCTTACAAATCACTAAACAACGATTGATGTATTTCTATAAATTTTTTCTTGAGTTCTTTTATTTTGAAGCATAAATTCTATATAAAAATATGGGAATTTACGGTATATTATCTATCATTAATATACACACGCCATTTATATTTGATGGCTGAATTTGAATAAAAATAATTTTTCCTTACTTTATATATTTTTCACTAATATTATAAATTAATATATGATAGCTATTTCATAAGTTCTAATTAATTTCAATCGTTTTATTAACTGATAATTGTTCAGTTAAAGAAATAATACGTATATTTTCACACCAAGTCCAAGTTAAGTTTGCTTGTTTAATAAATACTCAAATTAATTATTATTTAAATTCAAGAAAAGTTTAAATTAATTTTTTTATCAAATTCTATAGTGCAATATAAAATGTTTAAATACAAAATATACCACAAAAAATAATTTGAAATAATTTTGTTAAAAATTGTTGCAAAATTTCAATCGGACATTTATGTTTACACACTTCCAAATTTCATTACATTACATTTAAAAACTCACTAGTAATACTTTATTCATAAAAATGTTACGCTTATGTCATTAATAACTCCAAATAATGTATCGCACACAAAAATTTTATATAAGTATAAAAACGAGTTGTATTATTGTCATATTTTACTTTATACATTGTATTCTATTTAACTCAGATATGATTGCGTCAAAATATTTTCACATGAAATACATTTTGTATAACAATTTAGTAAATTAAATAATTGAAATATATAGAACAAAATTTCTAGCACATAATAATTTTAAAGTTATAAAAAATCACTTACCTTTGCTGTAAGCAACAGAACCACTGAAAAAATATATCTATGTGCTATTATTTTGGAATCCATAATTTTGTTTACCCCAGGCTTTGCATAGCGTAGCAATGGGGAACAATTTATTTAATTGCATGAATAACTCTTCTAAAATCATTAGAATATTATCATCGGAAAACTTCGCGCGTGTTGTTAACACAATTCATTGTGAGCCTTTTCGAATCATTTTTCAATATTCAATAATGTAAAACAGTTTTTATATTTAGCAGTCCTTTATTTATTTAATATTGACAATTCATAAGCACGACAACATATGCGAACGATTCTGTAAACACTGAAGAATTCTAAAAATTCTACTAATTGACAAGAGGAAACTCGAAGGAATATATATTAAGTCGTCTGCGGAACGAGAGAGAGTGAAGTGAAATGATTATGTTGGTATTGAAGAGTGAAATGGCCTACATACAACCAATCTTTCCAGCGCTGATCACATCTCACATTGTGAGCTCGAGTCAGCTACGAAACAGAGCCTCAGGCGAACCGCGTTTCTTTTTTTTTTTTTTCTTTCGATTGTTATTTCCTGAGATTTGAATTTAGAACAGGTGAGCGAAAGTTTTTCTCATGGAAGCGCCATCTGGAAACATTTTTTAAAAGTAACCAAAAAAGCAAACAAATATCTGGGCTACAGTGCCATCTAGTTGTGACATTGACAAATAATTTTTTTTATATTTTTATTAACTATTCTATTAAATAGAATAGAAAATAATCAAAAGACTTTATTTTTTTATGAATAAAAGGACTTGATTTTTTTCAATTTTTGTATTCATTTTGAAATGTATGTAATTTTTTTTATGTATTTTAATATATATTTGGCAAATATTTTCGAATTTCGCACTAATAATATTAATGTGAATTTTAAAAATGCAAAAATTCAGAGTAAAAATTATTTTCAAATCGTGAAAAATATCCTCTGCATCTAATAAATAAGAAAATTAGTTTAGAACATACTAATAATGAAAAAAGTTTATTAAAATATTATAAAATAATTTTTTTAAATGTTAAAAAAAAAAACAAATTTCTATTTTTTTTTTTTTTTTTTTATATATATATATTTTTATTATGATTATTATGTAATGAATTAATTTTCAAAAGAAAAATTTTCCTCCACTTGAATGGATTAAAGATAAATGAAATATAATAAACTCATACAGATGCATATTGATGTTACAATAAAAATAAATAACTACGAGTTATTATTCTAAAGAATTTATTTTGAAAAAATAGGTGAATGATAAAAATCAGAACGAGAAAAATATTGTTTGATTTGTTTGTCTCTTAACGGTCATTTTTGCATACAATGGCTAATTAGATTATTTGTAATATATGAATATTCAATTTAAAATAATTAAGATGAATAAACATTCGATACCTTGCAAAATCTTTGTTTATTTTTTACATCCCAGGTGAATAAGTTTCTTTATAAACAGTAAACTATTAAATTAGAATAAGACTAAATTATTAACTCATTTTTCCTTTTGTTAATGAATTTCTGATTCATTTGCTAAAAACTGATGTATGTTTGCTGAATAATTATATATTTTTAATAAATTATCACAGCTTTTCTTTATTGTCTATTTATTACATAACTTTTTTTTATGCCTAATATTTTTGTAAAATAATACTAATAAACATAGAAGCTAAATTTCAAAAATAAATTGTAATTAGACAATTTCCTATCATAGATTTTTCATTATAAATCAAATAAAATTATAAGAAATTGCATGATAAAAATTAAGCAATGCATATGAATATAAAATTTATACCTCAATAAAATCAACATAAAACAGTGATTGTTATTTAAGTCATTTAATGCTTGAGATAAAATTCTTTTGTTTCGTATCAATAGAAAAATAAGTGACATTTCTATTCAGTAATTTAGCTATTAGATATGATTTGTTTTTAATTCGCATTATCACTATCTTACTTACATGTTAAAAAATAATAAAGAAGGAAAAATGTCGACTAAAATATTCACTATTAATAGTTAATAATAAATATGAGATTCTCCTAAATTTTTTGAAAAACTGCTTAAAAATTACAAATTCTGATGATCATACAATTTTGTCAAATTAATTAGGCAAAAGTAATAATAATAATGCCTCTTTGATTTATATTCATATTCAAGAAGTCTTTGCTTTTTGACTTTTAAATAGCAGAGTTTTAAAACTGTAAAACGTAATATAACAACAAGATAATATATAACATTGAAATTTCAATAATCCGTCGAAACATGGTTAAAATAATTGGCTGCTTATATTTCAGCATTTGATAGAAAAATATTGTATTTTTTCCTGGAATAAAAACAACGCCGTTTATAGTTCTGGCAATTAGTTATTATAATATCGCCAATGATATACCGCAACACAAGCAGAATTATAAAATTATATAAAAGATAGATCATAATTATTTTCCTTTAATTCCGAAATTTAGCATTTCACAGTGTCACTTCATGGCACCTGGAAATCGACTCACTTGATTAATACGACATCAATTAAATTTCACACGATAGCAATAAAATTCTTGTTGCCAGCATAAGTTTTTTCATTAAAATACTACAAATAATAACAAAAATATTGGGGTTTATAATGTGTGAATTATTTTTCAGAATTATTTTTCATTATTGGCGAATTATTTTTCAGATTTATTATCAAAACAGTTGTGGTGATTCAAGAACTGATTTCGGGAATTTCTGCTGAAGTTTCAGGCATGGTTATTGACAGTTAAAGTAGATACTTGTAAAAACATTATGATAAATCAGAAGAGTATCTAATTGTTATTACCTAAATTAATTGATTATTATTTCCAAGTATATTGTGAATCATATTGTGAATTAATATTAAAATTATTTAAAGAAAAACTTCAATTACTGATGTTTCTTCAATTCGCAAATATTTTTTAAATTATTTTTGAAGTACCATTTTGTAACTTTTATAATGTTATTATTATCAAAGTTATTGCTTAATGAATCAAATGAAAGTGCTTAGTAGATCTCTGGGTTCATAACTAGTAATACATTGCTCCGTGATGATATAATTGACCATAATAACTGGTAATAACATTGCAAACATATTAAAATTTTGTAGTCGTCCTGTTGTAGTTTCTACTTTTGTGTAATATTGCCAAAAACATTCTCCTAAACATATATTTCTCGATTATGTTTAAAAGCGAATCTTATTATTTTGCATTCAAAATTACAATTATTAAAGTTTCTTTATAGAAAACAAATAAAATTTTATGTGTGGTATAAAATTCCTGTTTTACTTATTTATGTTTTTTGAAATATTTAATACTAACATTTTACAATTAATCGTAAATCTTATCTGTTCTTTTTATTAAAGGAACAAAATATTCTTTTCCTTATTTTGTTTCTTTAATTACTCTTTATTAAAAAGAACATAAATGATACAATTAAACTATCCATAGAAGATATTATGAGTAATTAGGATATTTCAAGAAAACCAATATTTTTAAACATGTTGTGTATCAAACTTTTTACAGCGATTATATATCTGGCTACACTTTGTTATATCTAGCAATTTATTTAATATCATTTAAATTATTGTATTTCCTGATTTTGCGCGCTTAACATTTTCAATTATTTAATTTACAATAAATTAACTTTCATTCTTCTAAAATATTACCAGCTAATGGCCATACATTTGAAATTTGATCCCCATTGCTATTGTAAAAAACCAGTTAAAAAATTAGATTTAGCACCACGAGACAAGCAATTTCTTTAATATTACTGATTATGATAATGCTTCGTATATTCATTTAATTTTTGTCTCTTGTAAATATTAGCCAGAGGCTGTAACTAATATTAGAGGAAGTGGTTAGTTTCTTTTCTTCGGGTACGAAATAAACAGAACAGTTAATAAATAAAAATTTTCTTTAAAGTCTGTTTCATTATGATAATGTATAAAATTCCAGTTTAACATGAAAATTTCTTATTGAGGTCATAAAACATCTTACTGTGACAAACCTCCTTAAATCACATATATATTTAACATTTGCTGTTTTTGTATGGTATTACTATACGAATAGCTATTATTAAAATAGTCGATTATTTATTAGCAAAAATTATTAAAATTCAATGGCAATATTGAGAAATAAATTTTTTCTTAATAGTGATTGAGATAAAATGTGGTGACACCATCAAAAATGGTATTTTGAGTGCCAAATGGAATATTGCCAGCCATGTGGGAAAAAATATTTGTCTTAAATCAACTTCTTGCTCAAGGTTAGTCTGAGCGTGGAGATATTATAAAAAAAAAAATACCTGAAATTTTGTCAACAGAAAGCCGAATATTATATTGTGATACCGTAACACTAGAAATATTATGATATTAGTTAAAAAATTCATTCAATACACATACAATTTCTCAATTGAAATAGAGTAAAAGACCAATATCAATTCCTCTTGATAATTAATGGTAGACAGATCTTAATTAATGTTGAAATCAATTAGCATCTCCTGTGAGAAATGGTGGCAATGATACAGAATCAGAAATTTACACTTCTTACCGATGTAAATTATTCAAATTAACTGAATAATTGAGAAAATAAATTTTAATTTCTCTAAAGAAGAGTAGAGACCGTATTATCGCCATTTGTATAAACTCTTTGTTGTAACTGAGTGGAACATATACAATCACTCCTGTGATGAATTCTAAATATGGGATTTTAAGGATAATGGATCAGTGTTCCTAAATAGATCATTTTTTTTTTTTTAATTCTAGACAATATATATGCCAGAAATTTTTCCCAACACAATTACTATCATTTGTGTTGCAACATTCATCAATGTAATTTAAGTGATGCAATTTTTTTTTACCCTATCTCCGTCTTCGACACCTCTACAATTAATTGAAGAACAGCCTAATAAAATGATGATGAAACATAAAAAAGGATGAAATAAGAGTCAGCAGACTTGTTCTTTAAAACTTTAAAACAATGGAATAGTGTCTGAGGTGTTTCCTATCCATATTTGACTGGTGGCACAAAGACCAGTAAGCCGAATCCTTGATTTTAATAAGATGTAAATGCATCTGAAAATAATCGTGTCTAGTAAACAAACGAAATAAGCAACTAGTTGTGAAACAATATTATCACAGCACAAAATTTTTTGATCTGATACTGAATTTCATTTAATCTAAATATTATAAATTATTCTAATAAATGCACACACATTCTTATATATTTTTAATTCATTCTCGAATATTTTTAATTAATCATATACGTTTTATAAATTTCTTTTAGTTTTTTTAATTGTTGATTTATTTTTTGTGATCGTTCTTCCAGGAATCATCATAGAATATAACTGTGTTGGAAAATATTAACCATTCTAGAACTTTTGTTTCACGTTAAAACTTAATTCAGTCCATTTTTCCAAACACTGAATTTTTTTTAAAAAGAAAGTATAAACTCAAAAATTTAGAAGTAATTTAATTTTTACTTTTGTTATATAGAAATCCTTTAGATTTTATTTCACTGAAACTACATTTATTTTAACAATTGTTTTTAATGCACTGTAATTTTATTTTAGATAAAAAAAAAATTTCTAATAACAAAACAAAAAAAAAAATTAAAAATTAAAAATTAAAAATTTTAAAAATTTTAAAAATTAAGCTATCTTGAATTTTTTCCTAAATTTTCAGCAGTTTTTATTTATTTTTAGTTATAATTTTAATATTCTTGACACGAAATATATACATGAAATACACAGAAAAATAATAATTATCTTCATTATTTGAAATTTATAAAAAAAAATTAAAATATGTTATCAAATATTTTTTCTAGCTCTCTTCCATTTGCTATTATTTTGTTATTTATTCTTAGGCCAGTTCTTAAGTTAAACTTTTGAAAAGTTAAATTTTTTTAAATTAATTTTTGTGCTGTGCTGCCATCTATTAACATCAATATTAGCTATACTTATTGTGCTACATATTATTACATAAGATTGTTTAAAACATAAAATTTTTTAAAATGATTTTTGAGAACTAAAAAATGGATGCAAGAAAAATTAATAATAGCTTCTTATCTCAAAATTTAGACATTTATCGCATTTTATTTATAGCAAAATACATTATAAAATTTGTTCTCGCTTCCTTCTTCAATAGTTGTATTAAGAAAAATAATAATTTTTCTTATTGTTAACTTCTTTGCAATTTACATGGAAGACGTGCAAAATCTAATATTTATTATAAGATCAAAAATTACAAAATAATATTACTATTTGAAATATATTATTAAAAATTTTGAATAGTCTCTATAAATTTTAAAACAATTTCTAAAGACAATTTATTAATGTAAGAGTTTTATTTAATTTCATATTGCAAAGAACTAATTTCCTCTCATCTTATATGCATCAATTGTAAAATAATAAAATTTTTTCATTTCTTATTAAAAATTATAATTTTTTAATAATAAAATTTAAGAGATTATGCTATTTTTCTATTGTATTTTTTGATTTATTTATTGTTACATATTAGCATGATTCAATGAAATAAATAAATAAAACTAGTTAAATAAGTTATGAATCTCCAGTGGGGAATATTGAAAATATTTTCGACTGAATTAAAAAGATGCACAAGAGTTTACTTTAAATGAAGGTGAAATCAAGAAAAAACAGAGAAACACAAGATAGAAAATAAGAAAGCTCACTACATTGAATGATAAATAAGATTATAACAAAATTCAGAACACAATCAAAATACAATTATCCTTTCTATTTTATAGTTACCAACTTACTAACTATTTGAATTAAATTGGAAAGCTCTATTTTATTACCAAATTAATTTCTTTGAAAAAATAATAATAATAAGTTTAATATAAAAGTATTTAAATCGTCCTTGCCGATTTAAATTAATCATAAAGTGGATGTTTTGTCAAGTCTTTTTTACTTTCCTTTTTTTTTCTGTTTTATTACCAAGGTGCTAATGGCTCCACTCAATGGAAGATAGCTTCTCAAACCGATGCTTTGATCTTTACTTATACAATCGGTTATTAACAAAATGAACTTCAACAATAATTTCAACCTCGATTCTCAAAGTGTTCAAGTCACAGAAACTCACTCGTTATCGTGTTTTTCACGTACTTGGAATAATCAATATTTTACATACAAAATGTCTTTCAAAATCTTTTTGAATTCAAATTGAACGAGTCATCAAACGAAAATGATGCTATGCTGCTATGGTTTAACGAATTGTGTCAATATATGCATTATTGGAATTAATTTTAAATCGGTAGAAACCATAGTTATCTTTGTCTCGCAATAATCAGTGATTTCCAAAAATAGGAAAGCCAGGCAAGAAAACTGTAATCGGTTAAAGACACAGAAAAAGATGAGATTTCAGGAAATTTTGGAAGCAATACCGCTAAAGATTTTAAAATTTGCTCTCTAAACATTAATTAAAAGAGAAAACTTTCATGATTTTGAAAGCATTTAAAAACGATAAAAAGTGATTAAGCCATGATCTCAATTGTAACGAAACAAGCACCTCTTTATGGTTAAAAAAATTATTTTCTTTGAAATTTTTAGGCTTTCATAAAAATTGTAACGAAAGATATCTGTGTAAAATTTTTCAATTCTAGGAAATAGCTACTCATTGCAAAAAATAAGAGGATATTTAATAATAAAGAAAAATATGTATGAAATATATATATATATATATAATAATCAAAATATATATAATTATAATAAATAAATATTTATGCTTACAAACTATCATAGATGGCAGCACTTCCGTCAAATAAATATTCCTTAAAATTAGTTATATAATAAAACCACGAAATTTTTTTCCTCATGTGTTTATAAAATAAATAATATTTATAATCGAAGATAATGTTTTGCTTATTTTGGTTGATGAGAGCAAATAAAGACATTTATTTTATTTTTGGTCATAAAACTAGAAATTCCCATACATAACCAAATTAATAATTATTAGAAGGCATTCTTACTTAATTTCCATCAAAAAAAAAAAAAAAAAAAAAAAGCTGTATGATAAATTTTTTGTTATCTATAAAAATTTACAAAGACTAATTTATTTTACATTGCTTTTAGTCACATAATACTTTTTTGTTAAGTACATGGTAAAATATTCAGCATAAATAAAATGGGTACATAGAAATGAGTCCTTAAGTCAAATCAATTTATTGAATTGAAAATTTTTATAACCATTATATTAAAATGTGTGAGTAAAGTATTAAATTTTTTGTCTTAAAAGTATATTTAGATTAAATTTGTTGGACATATTTTGAGCTTGTAGCAAAAAGACATTATATTAATTTTTTGTAATAAGAGATACCTATTTCCTTCAATTAAACATTTATTTTACTCATTATTATAACATAGCCAATATAAACAATGTTGAAAATATTTTACACTGCTTGACTGCTTAAAAATAATCGGTCGTTGAGTGATTGCTATTTTTTTTGTTTATTTGATGAGACTAAATATATGAAATAGAGTCTGCTTTTGTTAATTTTTATAATTAAAGCTATTACTTTGTGCTTTCAAATGGTCGAAACAGACTACTTGTGACGCCTCAATAACATCATTGCCAATTTCAATTTTATATTTAGTCACATAAGACTTTAAGCGAATCAGATAATAGCTTCAATGTAGTTAAAATTGTTTTAATAAATTTTTTGATGGCTTAGGGTTAAGATAATAAATCTAGAATAACTTAGCGGCCTATCAAGTATATTTCCTACATTCAGTAAGAATGTCAAGTAATTGATTAAAGTGATTTTTTAATGAGTACCATTTATAGTCTTCATTAGTTTATCATACAACAATCAATTTTTGCAGCAGGGTTAATTGTACTAGGAACTACAGTTTAAGGTGGATTTCGAACAAATACTTGCAACTGTGCCCGAGGTGGGAAAAAAACCACCGAACTATTAAAGCAACGTGCAGAGCTCTAGCCATTTTAAACGCCAACGCGATGAACATCATTTAAGAGAAAACTTTGCTGAGAAGACCACATAATCCCGCATTTAAGTCCATATTGTACACTGAATTTTAATTTAATAATTGCAGTACCATGTAATATAGCAGTACCACATGCTGCAAATGGCTTAATATGATTCTTTACTTTCTTGCGATATGAACATTCGTTATTAGTCAGTGAAATAGTCAGTTAATGATATTTCAATATTAATTTATTAGAAATAACTGCTTAATAATTATTGAGCATTTTATCGTTTACAAGTCTCATTATTAAAACAGCATTTTACTAAAATTCGCATTCTTAAAAACATAAATATTAAAAAAGCATTTTCAACAACAGTAAGCTTATTTTTAAAGTTGAAATTGCTTGAAAAGTGCCAAGTTTATTTGAAATTAAATTATTTATAGCAATTTTTTTTTAATTTGAAAAATTTTCATGCTGTTAATGTTATTTAGAAATAGAATACTACACTTAAAAAAGTTAATTAATTTTAATTACTGATTTCTATGACATTTAAATTTATAAAGATAATAAATCGTGGATCAAATTCAACGTTTTTTCAAATTTTGATCCAAACCTGAATCCTGAAAAATATTTTGAATTTTCTGAAGACAATTTCTCAATCCCTATAAAATAACACGAATGAATTTTTTATGAAATATAATTATCCCGTAATATAATATAACTATGCATAATGCAAATGAAAAAATCAATTTACTTATTAATTAAAACAGAACTTATATAAAAACTAAGAAAAATAACTATCACACAAAAACTTAAATACATTAAAAATTACAATAAATTTATGTAAAAGGACGAAAGTAAATTTTAATATAAAAAACTGCAAATTATTTAAGTAAAGACATTTATATTTATTTTATTTGAATAAAGTTATTACGAAAGTAACGGTTACTTTATGCGTCTATTTCGAAGATTCTGAACTTTTCGAGGTATAAATTTCAATTTGGCCTTAAAATGAACTATTCGTGATTCTGATATTAATACCAGAGGATCTATTTTTATTAAAATTGCTCTGATCTTTGCCAAAACTAACGATATCATTTTGATTTCTCTAATTAAAAAGGCATTGTTAGAGCATATGCTGCCTTGAGACATCATCTTCTAAAATCTACCTCTGTGTTAAAGAGGAAAAAATCTGAATATTTGGGGCAATGACTAAGAACATTTATATTTTCACAAAATATTTATACAAAATGTTTGGCAGTGAATATTGCAAATTTATTGATATCTTTATATACCTTGGTTCGAATGTGATTAACCATAACAACTTGGTTGTTAAGATCGAGCGACATACAGCTGCTGTTAATCAATGTCTTAATGGATTAAGAAATTTTCTACATTCAAAATCAGTAAAAATAAACATGATGCATTATGAAACCATTATTGAATCTATACTCACATATACTTTTCCGAAACATGGGCCTTCGACGAGAGGGTAAGAAAATCGTCCTTGAAAAAAAAATTCCAGTATATATTGACGGTTTATGACGACGTAGATGCGACAAGGAGTTGTACGGGATATACAAGGAGACTAATATAATTAAGAATGTTAAAATTAATTGCGTAAAATTTCTTGGTCACATTTGCGAATGCAGTCTCTCTACCATAACATTCAGCATTTTTAAATACAAAACATTGATTACCAGTGTTAGAGGAAGGTCCAGTTTAAGATGGGCAGACTATGTTAATGATAAATGGCTTATTATTAAGATCTTGAGAGTCACCAACTGGAGTGTTCTAATAGAATGTGAGAAACTTATTCTTACTTATCTTGGCTCACAATAATCTGTCTTATCAATAGAAAAATTTTTTTTACGAAATTTCTTACGAGTGTTCAAAGTAGTCTCCTTTAACATCAAAGCGTTTGTATAAACGAATTTTTTAATAATACTAAGCCTCGAACTGCTCTTTTTATTTTAAGTCAACTAAAAATTAAATTAGAGTTTCCTTAATATCATCTTTGCAGTGAAAACAACGTCCATGTATTTTTTTTTTATTTATAAAAAAAGTAGCCAAAGGTATACACATCTAGATTTGGTGGATATATTTTGTCACTTTGCCATGTTTTTGTTCAAGAAACTCAACTGCCAAACATGTTGAATCATATGATGCATTATCATAATAAATCATAGGCCCTCAAATATTTACTTGAATTTCTTCAGGCCGATATTTAGTAATATACCAGTCTAGTGTGGCTGTCTATTTACAATTCCAACTCATTGGAGCTGCCTATCCTATTTTGGACCTAGCCGCAATAACCCATCAAACTTTTAAACTTAATGACTTTGAATAAATCTAAATTTCTGAAGAAAATGGTGTATATTACTTTTTTATGACTTCTTTTCACAACTGTCATTTTCAAAAACCAATGCTTTATTCTTTTCCCATGTTGGATAGTCAAAATTGGGTCTATACATTTCATTAATAATTACTAGATAAAATTAAAAACATACAACATTTATAAAATTTCTGACATTAATATGCAACAATTATATTTAGTAAAGCACCCATATGATGGGAATATTTTTATTCATTAAATTAAAAAATTATTTTAAATTTAGGCCTAATGAATAAAGTACAACTTTCATTGTATTTGCGTAAAATGTCCTTTCGTTGTACTTCAAAAGGACAATTTTCTTGAAATATTGATTAAAATTCTTGTAACATAATATTAGTTAAAATATTAAATTAAAAATATTAGGTTAAGAAAAAAATCATTAATCATTTTATTTTATTTATTTATTTATTTTTTGTAGTAGTATTGATCGAATCTCATAAAGTATTGATCAAAAAATTTGAGGTTTATGCTCTTTGAAAAGATGACATTTTGCAGTAAAATAATTCTTTTCCTGTTTTTTGTTTGGTCTCTTCAGCTGTGAGTTACAAGGTATTAAAAATAAAAGTCAGCAAAAAGAAAAATTAGCATATTTTCCATCTTTATGTAAAATATGCCATAAAGGTGAATCTATTTTTTTTCTATCATTAAGGCGAAAAAGCAAGTCAGGCTGCTGAAATTGTACATGGTGTTCATCGTCCTGATTCCGTAACAGCCAATTACGAACAATTTTGATTGAGTGGATTCTGTTCAAGTATATTTTAGGTTAATGATGCACCTCATACAGGTAGATCCGTTGTCAAAAATGGATACAATCACAAAAATGATCGAATTTGGGCGGTATGTTATATCATCAGGGACTAAATATCGATCGTAAAACAGTTTTAAACTATTTACTCAATCATTGGTTTAAAACTAAAGTAAACCCGAAACGGGCTAAATAAAATCTAGAAAAATAATAAATTTCTTTTCCTCTAAACTGATATCAACAATTTTTTTTTAATTTAAAATTCACTTAATTTGAATGAAAGAAGAAAGCAACAGGATGCAAAAATTTTAATTATTTATAAAAATTCCCAGTATTTTGAGGTTCATCATTTCGAAAGTCAGAAATGTAATTTTTTTTTATTTCCAATGAATAATTTTTTTTTCTTTTTTCTTAAAAAAATATTTGTTAGTTTTTAAAATAAAATCTATTATAATAAATAGATTTAATTTCGTGTCATGTTTTAGTTCTAATTTAAAATTCTAATCTCAACTTTTAAAGTGAAAAATTCGATAAATTTATGAGATATTAATTCAATAAGAATTCTAGTTTTATTTCACATATATTTTATAAAAACGGTAAATAAATTATCCAATATTTTACATTTTTTCCTACATAATAAATAGTCTTGTATTGATATTATTATAATTATTTCCCGTAAGTTTATATTAATTATTTACTTCATTACTTGGTATTTTATTTAAAAATGTAAGTAAATTAAACAACAGAAAAAATCAAGTTTTATGTGGAATTAAGATGGTTACAACACAAGTCAGCGCTCATATTCTTTTAATTATACAATATGACATGTTTCCCATATCATTTTTCTATAACATATTATTGAATTTTAGTTACCGCATAATTTTTAAAAACATGTGAATTTCCATTGCAATTGAAGCTATCTAAAGATCAATCTCTTGTAGATACACATATACTTAAACACGATTACATTACACAGTTTCTTTTTATAATAGTTCAAATTTTAAGGTCACTGGAAATTCTTGAGCATGTCCTGACTTCACCCACAGCACTTAATGCAATCTATTTTACCCTCCTAAATGATAGCCCTCTGCATCATTTATTTTTAAATTCCCACCACGAAGGTGTTAATTGGGTCATCGATAAGAGGTGGGTGGTAGTGAGATATGCTTCAGATTCCCTGTCGAGACCACCCTCAATCGTCAAGTGCATTCACCATTCTTCGATTAAGACATTACCATCCCGGTTGCCCCTCCTAATTGGACATCTCTTGAAGGTTGCGTGCTTTATGTAACACATTATGGCTACAACCCTAATTGGTGGGGAGTTTCAATGGCAGTCTGCAATGATCCTGTGAACCCGTAAGTTGGTAAGTAACGAACCGATTTCGTGCTTCAGTGTTATGTAATGTTCCGGATTCTCATATCGCAAATGTTATTACTTGATATTTTGAACTAACTGCTTAATTCAATGGACTTCTATATCAGATAATCGGGTGGAGCAATTTAGTTGAGACATCAAGGAGGATTGAAAACTAGTTACAGGCTAGCAATATTCGCTTGCATTTTAAAAACCAAGAGAAAGACTTTCTCTTAAATTTCATCTTCTTCAATTTCTTTTTGATTTAAAATTTGTAGAAATTTCTTAATTTTTTCCCATAAAAAATATTATTATGTATATATTTTTTAGAAAAAACATTTATAAGTGTTAATTGTTAACAGTTATTTTGTAAGTAAAACACGTTTTAGCTTCATAAATTATGAAATATTAATACTATTTTTTCAAGCAATTAAACTCCATAGAAACTGTAATAAGTAAAAACCGTGCAGTTTTTAGAATACTTCCTTTCCTATCATAACTTGTGGCAGTTTTTCGCAATTGATACAAAAAAAAGAGCTCAAAAAGCATTAATATCTACCATAGAGATTGAATCGAAAGCGCTAAGTATTAAAACTCTATTCTCAGATTAAAATTATTTCTATAGATATTGACTCAAAAAGTTAAACATCCTCAGATTATAATCCTACAATTATAATAAAAGTTTTATTGGTAAGATTTCGACCCTCCAATTTTTGATTAATCAACGCTTTACTTAAATGTCTGTTTTTTTATCCAAGCTTTTTTGCCTAATGATGTAAAAAAGCTTGAAAAATTTTAACAATGAGAAAAATAAAGAAATATTTAAATAAAAATTTTAGATTTGACTATCTTTATCTAAAAATAACTTTTTGAATTTATTGATGTTGCGTGATACATTTTTAAAACAAAAATTTACGAATATTTTCTTTCATTCGAAAATTTAAAACTGTGTAAATGGATAGTAACAACTGTAAATTTTGCTTAAGAATAAGAAAATTTTATTTTTAAAGCTCAAACAGGGAATTAATTGTGATTATATATATGTTTGGGGAAAAAGTTATCCATTATTTCTTCGGTAGACGTCGGTAGTGATCGCTATCTCGTGAGGTATCTATCAAACAATTTTAGATTTATGCTCGTTAGAAAGGTGACATTTGACACTAAAATATCCTCTTGCGGTTTTTTGTTTGATTCATTCAGTTACGAGTACAAGGTTTCAAAAATGGAAGACAACAATCAGAAAATTCGATACATTTTCGTTTTTCTCTTGTAACGGCGAAAAAGATAGCCGGGTGGCTAAAATTGTGAAAGGTGTTTATCGAACAACCAGTTACGTACAAATTTTGTTTCGTTGATTCCGTTTGAGTATTTGGATGCGAAAGATGCACCTCGCATGGATACAACATCGTCGAGAATGTCTATAAAATATCAAAAATTATCAAACTTGACAGCATGTCAGCAGTCGTAACTTCGCACAAGACCTAAAAATCTACATGAAAACTGTTTTAAACCTTTTTACAAAGCGAATTTGAAAGAAGTTACAAAGAGTTCACGTAAAAAGAATGGATTTCTTTTTCCCCAAACTAATATATATATATATATATATATATATATATATAT
>JAPDSC010026617.1:25386-37523 GCA_026290005.1 Latrodectus geometricus
TATATATATATATATATATATATATATATATATATATAACATCCTTAAATTTCAGTTCCATTAGAAAAACAAAGTTTAAAGATGTTCTGAGTTTGCATGTGAAACAGTAAACAGATTCCGAGCGAAGAAATTTGATGTTATTTAATTATATTAGATTACAACATTCATTAAATTTTATTATTTAATTACATAATAATAAAATAATATGTATCATATTTTCATTAAATTAATTTATAAAATAAAAATATAATAAGCTTTTAATGTATGGATAATGAAAATTCAGGGCAATAATTTTTAGCATGAATGTTGCTTTTTCTATACTTTGTAGCTCTAAAATAGCTTAATTCACATATTCAAAATTTCAAGAAAAATGAACTGCTTTAAATAAGTAAATACTACCCTTATTGTAACTTTTATTTTTGCTTGATATTCTCCACTGCAGTAGTCCATTTGAATTGCTATACCATGTCGAAATAAAAATAGTAAAATTATATTTATTGAACAGTGTGTATTATATTATACAAATAATACTCGTAATAAGTGATTAAATTCTCCAGAAGTTTGAAAACATACACCATGAAAATTTTGCATCCAGAGCAACCACTTTTGGCAGCATAAAAGCGTCGAACAAAGATAGAATGTCAAACAAAAAGTAAATGTCATGAGCAGGTACAGATGTCCATGTAAGTCAACATTGTGCCACGATTCATGAACCATAGAGGCAAGCTTATAGTGGCAAAGTAGTCGCTCAGAAAGCATTGACCGGACGTTTACAATTGGTGAAAGATCAGGAGAATATAATATGTGGCCAAATCAGAACCAAACATTTTCTGTATCAAGGAAGATTCTTATAGCATCAACAACTTGCTGCCATGTATTATCGTACTCGGTTCTAGTAAAAGATCTATAGAACAATGAAAAAGCAATGATCAAAGGTCAAAGTGTCGTTAGAATGAATAAGAAACGAATGAGACGTGTATTCAATTGCATACATACGTCATTTTAGTTGATTAACTTGTAAGACGAAGTTTAATGCCTTTTGGTAATGTGTGTTCTCTACGACATTATCGAAAACTTGCGACTATCAAGATGTAGTAAATTTACCCAATATTAGCCAGAAAACAATGTATTACTCTATTCCTCCTTCCAAGTTCGCCACTCTTCAAACTGTTAAATATCTATGATGTAGTGTCAATAGTAATCGAAATCTGGGTATTAATTTGACATCCCATACTTTTGTAAATATTTTAAAACTGTTCGTAAACTTTGCAACAATACTTTGATTTTTAATTTCCGTTATCAATTTTAAAAATCATAATGGAAATAAAATAAATCTTTTTCCAATACAGAATCTATGATGGATATTTCATAACAAAATTTCAAATTATCTTAATCTTACAACTCTTTATCTGTTATATTAGTTTTTAAGCTTTTGCAAGTGCTTAAAATTATAGAAGAAATAACATATTTTAGTTCATGTGCATAATATAAAAAACAGAAGGAATTACTTTGATGCTTGTTGAAAAACATTTTTGTTCCAAAGAATTTCATTCTGAAATATTAAATTCCTGAGTTTCACGATAATTGTGTTTTTCACCAAAAAGCATAATCAAAACAAAAAGTTTGATAAAAAAAAAAATTTCGTTAATTTCGCGTATATTATTCACATCGTTTATTAGACTTATAATAAATCTTCCATCCTAGAAGAATCCTAAGGTCTTGAGTAAAAAATGTTCAGCTTATTGTAGTTATTTAGCACTGTTTAAATTTATTAACACATTGGCCAATGGATTAGAAACTTTTGAGATTTTAATATAAATATTTTCCAGTGATGACATTTGCAATTTTTCATGACTTGGTTACACGTCATTAGAATTCTACCATAAGTAAGGTCTAAAAGTGCATTTCATAATGAAGGAAGTTAAATGGGGAAAATCATTCACCATTTGGAAAAAAAATCTATTGTTGGTGCTCATTTAGGGAGCGCCTCTATTTCTAAAGCTGCAAATCTCACTGTGTTCACAAAAACAACAACATCAAATGTTTTCAAAAGTTGAAATCAGAATTCATTGATACATATAGAGTCCTTGTTTGGAAGACGTAACTGCAGTCTGGGCACAGTTTTTCAAGAGAGTAATCGGTGTCATCTCTAACAAATTGTATGGCAGAACAAGGACTCTATATTTTTCATGTAACAGAAATCGTCAGCAAACGCTTTTCTCAATATATTTCATCTCGAACGATCGGCAAGGAACTGAAAAGGATAGGAATGCGTTGTCGGATGTCTATGAGAGAACCACTCATTTCTGTCTGAAATTTAAAAATTACTTTGTAATGGTTTTGGGAAAGAAGACATTGGACATCTGAGAATTGGAAACAGGCAATGCTGTCAGATGAATCACTCTGCACGGGCAATCCACTTATTTTGTAATAATGGAAGATGTCGAGCTTACTAAGAGACTTAGCATTACTATGCCACTATTCATCTTTTCTTAATCGTACTCTGCAAGTGTCAGGTGAGAGTATCACGATATGGAGCAAGTTCTGCAAATATAGAAGTGATGCTCTATTGTTTCTCAAGTATAAACAAGCTGGTATGAGATACCAAAATGTACTGGTAGATCAAATGCATCTTGCAACACTGCATTCATACTCTGATGGTGACGGATACTTCATGGACAATGATGCAACTATACATCTTGGCAGAAGTGTTCAAAGTTGGTTCACTGAGCGTTATTCTGACTTCTGACACCTTCGCTGGTCACCTCAGAGCTCAAATATCAATGCTATTATTATGTGTGGGATATGGTGAAAAGACACATCCAAGACATAACTCTATTCTTCCATCAGATTTACAAGATGTAAAAATACGCTTAACTAATGAAGTTTCTTAGTTCTTGTAAATGGTATTCTTTGAGCATAAATTGCACTCCAGTAACATATAAACATAGATTCGATGCTCAAATAAATAGATCTCGTCCTTTGAAAAGGTGATTTTTTTTTTATCAAAGCTGAGAAATGGATTTATTTAATGCAACTCCGATTTTAGAACGATCTTTTAGCCAGATCATATAAATCACGAATTATAATGAGAAACTAACTTTAATTTCATGCCGTATAATAATATTTATTTAATTAAGTAAAATGTTTATTTTTGTATAAATTTGTAATATATTCACTGTGAATGGCATACAAGTGTTTTTTAAATAAGAAAATATCACAAAAAAATTTATAAATTTTTTATTTCAATATGTATTTTCAGCTATCAACATTTATTAATCAGCAAGTTATGATAATCATGAAGAATATTGTATAATATAAAAACTGAAACATAGGTTTTTTAATAATGTATACAGTCAATAAAGTGCATTAATCTTTTTATGTGTATTTGAGTGACATACAATATTGAATTCAAAGATTGCTATGAGTGAATTTGTGCATTAATACAGCGGTCTAACGTGATATGCTTTCTTTCATAAAATACCAGTGATACGTGCGAATTTATGATGAATATAGACATTATAAAGTTTATGTGACTAATGCATACCTAAATGGGAAAAACAATCAAAATAAACAATAAATGGCATATTAAATAGACTTAATGTATTGATGTGTTTTGTGACCAAACTAATTTGAAACAATCTTTGAATTCACACACAATTTTTCTTTTATTATTTGTTAATCTTATTTTAATATAAAGTTAAAAAGAATAAAAATAGAAGATTAATTTTTATCAAAATAATTATATAAGCTATAAAATAATATTAAATTCCTTTCTTTATATCCAGCAAATCATTGGGGCGTTACTAACTAAATTATAATTCTACAGCTAATAATTAGCAGTTTATATTTATACCCGTAACTGATTCATTTCAGTGAACATGTATTATTTGAATACTACAATATTTAAAATTAATACCTTGATTTAACATTCTTAAAGCAATGTATTTTTTTCGATTACTTTATTTCATTTAATGAAAATATTGATTGACTTTTGTTTTCCAATGAATAAAAGTGTGAGATTAAATTTCTCTCTGATAAATTATTTGAAAATCATAAGACTACAGATTTCATCTGTATTACCATTATAAACACTACTTGCTTAAACAAACACAAAACTATTTGTATTAATGAGAAATGATGATAATGTTGAAAATATTAATTAATGATTAAAACATACAAAATCTTTTGATTATTTGAACTTTTTATAACTCTAGCTCTCTTCCTACCAATTCAAAGTCTCTTACCATAGCTGACTACTTTATAATATTCATCCATAGTTTAAGAACGATTTGTATACCTAAAATAGTAATTACTTTATTAAATTTCCCTAATTAAAAACAGGATCTTTAAGTAAACCATTTAGTTTAAACTTCTTACCAATAATTTAATATTTTCCTTCTTTTCTTTCATTAGAATGTTAACTTGGTTAAATTTGAAGCATATAATTAAAATATTGGCCGTTACTGAATTATAATTAGATAGTTAAAGTTCAATTGTGAACATTGATTAAATTATTTTAATTTGGAAACTATTGTTAAAACTTTTTGAAAACCAAATTTATTTTTACAAATGATCATAATGGAGTATACAAATTTAACAACTTAGTAAAGAATTTGGTTAAAACTTGTGATAAAAGTATATTTTGCTTCAAATTTTTTTTCCATCACATGATTTTATTCTAATGAAATAGAATTAATTTTTAATTACTTAAAAAATTAGATTTAAAGTCAAATAATACATAAAAAGACGAGTAAAACAATAAGCTTAAAGTACATTGTTTAAAATTGGAAAACGAAATAGTGGTCTATATATCAGATACTAGAAAATAAAAGGTATTTATATATTTGAGTATCTACTTAAGTAAGTATATTTTAATGGCTGTATATAGTTATTCTGCATGGATAAAAATTTAGCAACTAAAAAAAATACTGAAATCATATTAAAATTTGCACGCACAAAAGAATTATATTATTTTAAATAAAGATGGCATCAAATGCATTCAGTAATCTATGAACAAACTTATATGTAAGATTTATTACAATGAAATAAACCAAAGCAGTGTAATAAAGTAAATACAACAAGCATTGAAATGAATGTTATAAGTACATCAAATATCAGTGTTCTGCATGAGTACTTCAGTTCTTGTAACTAGATTAATACTGAAAAAGAGTGGTCCAAAACTGAAATGCCCTTACAATCCCAACTTCACAAAAGCAAACTTTAGCTGCTGACACCATTTTCTTTTCTTTTGTGTGTTTGTGAACTTATTTATTTATCAATAGTAGTTATGATAATGTGCCATAATGCTGAGTAGTTGCGTTTCGTGAGATGCAGTGGAATCTTTCAATTCAGAAAAGGTGAACAATTTGATGTAATGCTGCAAGTAGGCAAGATATCTAGCTAATCTGCACAAATACTAAACATATCGAACTGCCCTAGACTAGAACACATTACGCATAGTTTGTTAATTACAAAGTTTTCCCTGATGGATTGTACTTAAAGTACTGAAGATTGTATCGTATAATACATTTTTCATAGTCTCACTAGAGTGTATAATTAAGCATTAAACAATCAAGAAATATTTTTAAAATGAAAACTAGCAGTATAGAAATACTGATATGTTTGGATTATTCTTGCTGTAAGTCTGAAACAATGTTGCCATTTAATAGAAATACCTTCTTAAATATTTAATCAAGCTAATTGTCTTAATGGTTGGGTTTGATTCTTCTGATATGGAGCTTGTTGAGTACCACATGAAGATTTCCTTTACAAGTGACTTAGAAAGAACAGTTCTAAAAATGTTTTGACAATCTCCTACGATAAATCAACAATTGTTTAAGTAGCATTTATAACCAGAAATCTTTTCTCAAATAGGCAGGCAATTACCCTGTGAGCTTGAATAAAACTTGAAGTGAGAAAGTTTATTTGAAATTTTCAAGTCTACATTTCCAACGTTTCAGACATCATTTTAAGTGGAAATATTTCACTTCATAAAATAGAAGGTCAATACCATTAAATTAAACAAGATCAGAGATAGGTCTTTATTCTCAATTATACCGAAGTAACAGGAAATAATAAATCAGTAAGCGAGTCATTAACTGAGGCAATGTTTTTGGTGTAACATTTCTTCTTCTTTTTCATCATAAAATAATCATTTTACTCGAAGATTTAATAGCTTTCAATTCCACTATTGAGACAGATATGATTTAAATTTTTAACTTTAAGTCATCATGTATTTATGTAATCGAAAATCAATAGTTGTCGCCAATGATTTAGTAAATGATGATGACATCATTTCATTAAAATAATGAATGCACTTAAATGTAAGAAGCCATGGTCAGAAAATACATGTAATTTCGCCAAAAATATTTCGCGAAAAATATTTATAAATCACGTAGACATGAATGTCTGGAAATTTGGATGAAATTGATGTCCTGGGTAATTTGCATCTGCACCTCATTATTAATTCTGCAAAGCATCTGAAAAATCGTCATAAAAGGAGAGACAGCTGTTTTGGTTCGCATCATCCCAGCTCTGAAATATAAATTTAGAAATTAATAATCATTAAAATATAATTTTTTATACAATAATATTTTAAACTCATTTATATCATGAACACATTAATTGGATTTTTATGTAAATTAATAAAATAATAAAAATAAATTTATTAATTGAAAATGCCATAATTGGGCCTATTTGAAAGCTATGATAATTTGCAAAGAAAAATGAAAGATATATAATAACACATGTAGAAAAATGATAATCTATTTTCTTTATTTTGTTGCGATAAATTATTATTAAAAATATTTTATTTTCCATGCTATATATAAGTAAAAAAATCAATAAGATAACCTATATTTAAGAATAATTGCATATTTTGAATGTAAGTAGAAATATTTTTACGGCTTGTATCAAAACTGCTTCTTTTTTTAAAACATTTATTCTTGATAAATATTATTTTCTATTCTACTTTAAGAAACCGCACATATATTTTTTATTAGTTCGAAAAGTTTTCTAAATGAAATTGATTTTAAATTATTAAATTCTAAATAATAGAATTTTTAGTAAAATAATATGTTTGTGACTCAGTATTTCTATGCGGCTTTAACAGGTGAAAATTTTTATTCTCTTACTCAAAAATTGCCCTTTAAATATAAAAAAACTAAATTTCCCTCTCATTTTCCATGTTTATGTAACAATGGAATAATACAGTAAAATTTAATAGATAATCAAAAAATATTCATTCATTTTTTTGTTTAAATATGTACTTAATTATTTTTCTTTCCGTAAGAAAATTTTTGTTCATTCGAATATGAATGAGAACATTTTTTTTTAAACACAGACAGAATAAAGCGGTTCTTTTTGCTATTGGCAAAATGCTCCCCATATCTTCCAAAATGTAAAAAAATAAAGTTACAGATTTCTGATTTTTACAGCATTTTGAGAATTTTTTAGTTAAAAAACTCTTTAACAGATAAAGTGAAAGACGTGAAATTACATGAATCCGCCAAAATTATCGGATTTAAGGCAAAGAGAAGCCAGGTTTTGTCACAGTAAAACGTCTTCAGCCTCAGAAAGTAACTATTGGATGAATGATGTGAGCTTATGGTATTTTGTGTCCGTATTTTTTCATTCGATGGTGCATTTTGAACGCTATTTCAACTTTTTGACAACGAAATTTGTTTGTTAAGTCTACCACAAATACAAGATATATGCCTTAAATTAAATTGCGCTCTCCACATTCTGCAAGAAACATCCTGGATTTTTCGGAAGTCATTATGATAATCATATCATCAAGAAACTTTCCAAATCGTTTTCGCGATGGATTTCTTTGATTTTCATACAGTCTAGATTCATCATTGAGGGATTTCGATTTAATGAAACTACTATACGTTAAAGATCAAGTCTACAGAGATCAATCCAAAACCATAGTAAAAAACAAATGTTCATCTGGTCTACTTAAGCAGGTCATTGTAAACATTGAACAGAGATTTCGTTTCGTTGTTTTTTAAAATAAAAAATTTTGAGAAACACATCTTTTAACTCCCTTTTCTTAAGTATAAATTGGGAAGGTAAGAATTAAAGCTTTTATACCGTTAAGTTAATCAATGTTTTCCTTTTCTAGACGGTACATGAAACAAAAATACAATTTTTGTTTCTTTTTGGAAGAAGTCTGTAGGTAATATAGCTTCAATTTATAATTATTTTATATATTTTTTCTTTGTTAATTAAAATTCGCAATAACAAATAAAATTCTTCAAGGATGTACATTTTCCAATGAAGCTCATTTATTATATTAATATTATACAATAAATATATTTTAAGTTTTTTCTTAACTGTTCTAATCTCTTTCTATATGCTATAAGAAAGGGTTTTTTTAAAGGCAAAGGTTTGAACTAAACAATAGAAATCACAAGAAAGATTTTAGATTTGAAAACACCAAAGTAAATGTAAAATCATTCCAATCTACTAATGTAAAAATCAGTATTATATCTTTACTTAAATGAGTTAACTAAACTTTGTTTCTTAGTTTAGTTTATGAAAAGAAACAAATTAAATATTTTTAATTTTTAGTGAAAATCCTGTTAACATTTCTTATTGTGCGATAAACTTCCTGATGTATTTTTTTTGTCATACACCTTAGCTTTTGAAAGTTAAAGAAAACATGTATTACATTATGACATAATAATAAATGTAACAAAATTGTTTTATTATATTTTTGCTTCTTTTAATTATCTTTATAATTTTTATAAATAATTTATTTTGATGCAAAAAATAAATTCTACCCTTTTTTGATTTTTAATCAAAATAAAAGAGGAAAATTTATTTTTTACCCTTTTTTTATTTAAATACTTTTTACCTTTTTTTTTTTTATTTTTACCAGGAATTTTTTCCAAAAGAAATTATAAAAAAACTTGTGAGGCCTATTTAAATTGTGCTTTTTAATCTGAAAAGATATCTTGTGATATTTAACATTTTTTTTTTTTAATCTTTTCTGACATTATTAACATTGAAAAAAAATTTCATATATTTTTTTCTAGAAATGATATTTTTAACTTTGACAAATTGATTTCCTATATAATAAGAAAAATAATGAAATCAACATAATTCGTTATTTTTTCTCATTTATAATTTCCCATTTGCTTAAACTCTTGAATTTTTGAAATAAACTTTGAAAAACTAATATCTGCTTAAAAATTTAGATTCAAATTTATTCCTACAAAATACTTAAGAACAATAAAGAATACATGTAAACCCTTTTAAATAAATAAACTATTGACGACATATTGCTGTGTCGTGACTCATGAGTAAAACTGAAGTAGATCATTTTTAATGTGAGAAAGAGGAGGACATTTCTCTCTTAGATTTCAGCTGAGTCTCACTATATAAGACTAATTACTACTTATCTTCATTTTTTAATCATTCTCAGTATAACGGAAATTTGTAATTTGTGAAAAAAAAGTTTTTTTTTTTTTTTTCCTCCTTCGAAAACCTAGAGTGCACTTGAGGATGGGCGAATGTTTCTGATTTTACAGCATCGATGTAGGCACCTCCATCCTATCCTACCAGACAATGTAATCACGCTAATGCGATGAGGACCGGCATCATCGCTACTTGACAGCGATCACCTGGTGCGGCGCCCGGTGTGCTCCCGCACGCGACCATCCCTCTGACGTCACTTAAAACCGCAGGTGAAAGATCAGGGGAGTAGAAGGGCCAGCTAATAAAAATAAAACAAGTCAAACTTTCAGTCAGAGGTCGAGAGCATCGGTTAAAGGTAGTTTTTTCCCCTATCTTCTTTTGGCTCATCATCGGTGTTGTCTGCTTTCACACGTGTTCCCCTCCTCCTCCTCCCTATCTTTTGTTTTAAGCTCTTTTATCGTTTTCGATTTAATCACGACTCCATTTATTTTGTTTTTTTTTTCAGTTAGTGGAGTCCCGTTTTTAAGTCACGAAGGGCGTGGATGAAGGTAATGATTTTTGGTACGTTCTCATGGGGTACATTTCAAAGGGATACTTAAATCTCACTTTTTTCTACATGAACTGAAAAACACTCTCAAGTTTTTGTAAGAACTTATTGCACTTCCGGCAAACTCAAAGCTGCTTCATAAAAAAAAAAAAAAAAAAAGAAAACTAATAGATTTCTCTGGTTTGCTTTGATATAAATAATGATAAATTTGGATTCCTTCTTCTGTTTAGAGCTTCAAACAAAGCATTTTTTTCACAGCGTTTAATATAAATTTTATAATAAAAGAAAATGGCGTTTTTAAATTGTATTGTCTGTAAAGTAAATAACTTGAAATAAATACAAAAACGTTGAAAAAATGAGTATAATTTGTAAATAAAATTAATTATTTAATAAAAAAGTCTTTTATAAAGTGCCCAGTTTACAACATTATTCAAAAGAATCTGTAAAGTATAGACATTATTAATATTTCCCCTAGTCGCAGTTCAAATTCTTTTTGAATGAAATTTTGAAAAAATCGTGAAAAGATGTAACTCAAAGTGTCTGAAACATTAATACTGTAATAAAATAATGAAAAATAATGCAAGTTATTCACTAAAGAGCAAACATTTTCAAGTTTAAATCCATCGAAAATATATTTTTTACAAAAATAATAAAATTTCAAAGAATAACACGCTTATTTAAAATTTGATATATATATATATATATATATATATATATATATATATATATATATATATATATATATATGTTACATTTATTTTAAATTAAGAAACCAAAACGTCTAAAGATTTTGTAAATACACGATAATAACAACACAAGATCTCAAATTTGAATTTAAAATTTTATCATTATTTGTGGTTAATAAATATAATTAGAAGCAATCTAAAAATATTTCCAGATTCACTATTATATTATAGTAAATATATATTTAATATTGAAAGGAGCTTTAAAAAAAAAAAAAAAAGAAAAGAAAAAAACGAAAGAAAAGAAAAAAACGAAAGAAAGAAGAAAAGAAAAAAAAATTAACTTAGTATTTCTCTCAAGCTGCATTATATTTATAAAGAGTAAAGTTTTAAAGAAAATATTACCTTTCTTTGATTTTTTTTATTATCATAAAGCAGTGGTTTAAAAATGAAAACACTTTCGGGAAATTTAAAACAGATTCACTTCGACATTTTGTTTTTATTTACCCTTTGGAAATTTTAGACTAAATTATAAATTCCGAAAACTAGGTTATAGTATTCTAAGAGTTGAGACAAAATGCTATATGATTTTATTTTTTTCGTTTTATAGTGGATAGACAATTGTTTATTAATTATAAGGAATAAACTTAAATTTCGTAGGCATTCGTTTTAACATTTATTGATTTTTCATAATGTATACTTTAAAAGTAATTTTTCTTGAAAAGTATAATTTCATTGTTTTTTTCCCCCCACTAAAATCACATCAATTTTGTGGATATATCTCAATTATGAAACATTTAAAAATACACCATATTCTCATTGTCTTATTTAATATTGCTATTCAACAAACAATTTCCTGGGAACACGAAACTATGATAATATGAAAATCTTTGATTTATTCTCGATTTGAGATTTTTCAGGAAATTTCAGATAAATTATGTTAAATTGGTTAAAATTCTTGTTTATTGAAAAGTGTAAATATACAAAACAATCTAAACTATTTTTTTTAAATTGCTAGTTTTTAACTCTCAATGAAACTAAAATTATTATTTCTCTCATATTATGTCTGTTAATGTCTTATGTCTATATATTAACCTTCTACATAATTCTCATTCATAACGGTCCTTAAAAGCAGTTCCTATAAGTCCTAAGCTGCTGTAACATGGAGGTGTCGTTCTTGTTGTAGCAAATGAAGGATAAAATGCTTGTTTAAATCAAGAAAAATACACTGTAAAAGAAAACCATTTTTTATAATTAAAAACTGTTTTTATCTTTGATAACTGACCTTTCACATAAAGTGGAATATTTGCCCTACATGAAGAAATTTCAAATGTTCCCAGTATAGCTACGGTTACAATTTTCTACATCTTATTTGTGTGAATTTAAAAATTTTCAGCATTAACCAACATAAAAAGGGAAAAAAGATCGAAAATGGTATATATATATATATATATATATATATATATATATATATA
This sequence comes from Latrodectus geometricus, assembly GCA_026290005.1. Classification (NCBI taxonomy): domain Eukaryota; kingdom Metazoa; phylum Arthropoda; class Arachnida; order Araneae; family Theridiidae; genus Latrodectus; species Latrodectus geometricus. The sequence continues at coordinate 37,518 of JAPDSC010026617.1, forward strand.
TATATA
>JAPDSC010026617.1:37623-69545 GCA_026290005.1 Latrodectus geometricus
AGAGAGAGAGAGAAGACCATATGAGAGTAAAGCATTTGCCATTTTTATGGCAAAACATAATTGTAATTATAAAAAAACATCAAACTCAAATTTCTCATTAAAAGTATTTTTATTATTACATTGTAATTAATCACTTAATAAATGTACTGTTGTTTCTGTAATATATATTGTATTATCTTATTTTACACTTCAAATTATTATCATAAACCATTTTACATAGCGCATTATCGGTAAATAAACTACTTCTAAGTTTATTTACCGGTAATGAGCTATGTTTGTGAACTGATAAATTTTTGTTTTTTGTTTGTGAACTGTTAAATTTTGAAATCGTTAAAAATATGCCACGACAAAAAAAAAAAAAGAAAAAAAAAAGAATTATTGCTTTAACCAACTGTGGTCTAATTAGTAAAGATTTTTATATTATGGAGAAAATAGCCTAATACTTTGAAGACGGATATAAGGCATTTGCACATCCAACGGTTGTTGTTTCCAGAAGGACTTTTCCCTGATAGTGGGTCATATTCAAGTGTCTAAAAGAGGAAACCAAGAGAACTTCCAAGCACAAACCACGACAGTCATTGATACAGAAAGCAGTCACCTATTCCTCGTTGTACAACAACGGCAATGACTGAAACAGTTATCTTCTATTCCAAGAATCACGATCCTACCATTAGGTTAATGATCCTATTGGCAATGATTTTGACACCGTGAAGTGGACAGATTAATGAAGTAAAGAAGTTGTAAGGCATTTTAATATCCACCGAGTAAATTTCCGAGCTAGAAGATTTTTTATAGATAACAGGACGTATTTCAGAGGAGAGTGAATCAAGGAAGTTTCCAATCCCCCATCCCAGCCGACGTCCAACAGCAGCAGACCAACAACAACCACCCTCTGTTGAACAGTGGCTAAGATCGAAAAAGGGACATTCTATTCTAAAAAATAATGTACTATGCCAAGGACATGGTGAGTCCATTCATAAGGATTTGACATCACATAGACAATGCGTCTGTGCCAATTTTCATTTACCAGGAGGGAATTGTGCATGTAATGTCTTGAAGCTAAAAGATTATTGCGATTAACCATCACCATTTCCATTTCTGGAAGATGTTATACATCAGTATGAGTTTTTTTCACAGCAAAAATAGTTGTTTAATGCTGAGAATAGTTTAATGTCTTCTCTTGTTAGAATAAGGATGATACATTGAACTTATCGAGAGATGGCTGATGTATAACTTCAACTTCATACGGTAATTTTCTACTTGCAAATCATCTGGAAAATAGCTACAGTGCAAATTGAATACTGAAATACATTTTTATTCTTTAACCAAAATTTTGGATTCTTTTTCCATTCATTCGATGTAAGTTACAACTTTTTCTTCTTCCTCCTCTTCTTCTTCTTCTTCCTTTTTTTTTGATGAAAGTTTTAAACTTTATATTATTTTCTAAAACATTTTACAATTTCTTAGTTCGTTGTATATAAGTCAATTTTGGTAATTCTCTAATACTTAAATTTCAAACTTAAGAAACAAATTAAAACTAATTATTATTATTTGTGTTATAAGAAAATGTTTTGCAGAAATATATTTTAATGATTAAAGACTGGAACATGCAATTTTGTATATTATGTGATTTGTCTCTAATAAAAAAACATTTACTTTTAGAACTATTATTTAAAAACAAAGGGAAATAGTATCACAAAATCATCCAATGAAAATGTCATCGAATTTATGAAAGATCTTTCCAACATACATCATCTATTTGAAACAATAATTAGTGTAATAAAAATCACTAGAGCAGCCATACGTATTTTCATGTCTTTTTTTCGATAACATCAGCATATCGCAGCATTTTCTTTGGTTAATCAGCAACCGATGCACGACGATTATTTTCTTGCTATTGTTTGATAAATTTCAAAGACCCGCATTCAGATAAAGTCAGAAAGGAACTCTGGGATATCAATTAACAGTGACCATCAATTCACCTTGGCGGTGGCTATCTGGCTTTTCAAGAAGCCTGATAAGAAAAAAAAAAAATGTGAACATATGTTTTCGTGATCACTTTCCCTGAAACCGCAAATCTGTGGTTTTCTATAAACACGCCAACTTGTGTGATTTTTTTTTTTTTTTTCATTCTTGGTCCTTGTTTGGGTTGTTTGCACCGAACCATATCAAGATGGAAGCGCTGATTGTCAAATTGCAGTTCGGAATTCGTCAACAATACGGCAAAGGTAAAAAAAAAAAAAATATTCTAAAGAGCGTGTGGTTCGACTTGATTTAAGATCGCCAACGACACATTCACCGCACGCTTCGGACAGGTGGCGAATGTCTCGAACAGGTTTGCCTAGGTCATCCATTTAACATTCTTACATTTATGGTATTTAAGATTGCAGAGATACTTGCTTGAGTTCTTTTTCTTTTAAATAAGAAAAGCAAATCGGAAGCAGTCTTTTTTTTTATTTAAAGAATGGAATTCTTTCCTAGAATAAATTTCCCCTCATCTACATTTCAAGTAACATACAATTTCTTCTAAAAGCTAATTTTTTATTTAGTATCTTCAATTTAAACCATTTAATGACACTTTGTGGATGGTAAGATCTGATAGCGGATATTTCTATTTCAGAGGTTAAAAGAATAATTTAGAATAAAGTTATTTTTAAAGCAGACGTTGCTAGTGTTCAAAAAATATATTAGGATAACTTATTCAAATAAAAAAAATTTTGCCATTCAGTTATAGGATTATGTAATTATTTCCTTGAGATCAACCGAATAGATGAATTCAAGTGTTACTGAGCCAGAATTACGCATCTCAAGTATAGAAATAGTATACCATGGAAAGCTACAAGCATTCACACCGTGTCATGATCTTAGATTGTGGTAAGACCATGCTCTTCGGGATAAAAGGTATCGTAGTCGATTTTGTCCTTTTTTGAATAATGAAAAATATATGTTGCACTTCTGTTTTGGAAAGGTGCACATCTGTTGGAAAAGGTGTCAAAGAATTATTGAAGTTTATCTCTTGTGACATCGAATACAATCGATTAATTATAAAAAGTTCTTCCTGAAAGCATATGTGTTTAAATCATAAAAAAAATTATACAATAGTTTTTGATTGTTGTCAGTTACATAATGTCCAAGGGTTATTACCCGAAAGTTGCACCTATACTTACTGTAAAGTACCGAAGTATATTAGATTATATTTTGTAATCTTTACAACTAAGTCTAGCATTTAGAATAAACCAGCATCGTTTTATTTCAAGAAACTCATGAATTTTCATACTGGATTTTTATTCTTCATCGGACTATTTTAAAAACTTTGACATTTAAAGAAATGGGTTCCTCTACATAAAACCGAAGATATTATATGTGGTCATAAATTGTAATAATTGATCTTAGAGATCATTAGGTAAGGGATATTCATAATTCAAAAAAAAAAAAAAAAATAGAATTGGAGACAAACTAAACATATATTTATTTTTAATGTTTTTTTTTTATTAAAATACAGTTGGAATGAATAAGATAATAAATTTATTTTAAAATAAAAATACAATTTTTAATGAATTCTAAACTTAATGAGAGGGAATAAGTTTAATTTTTGGTGAATATTCCATGGATAAGTTATGCATCATTTTATTAAGAATTTATATAAGTTTATCATTTTCATATTTCTTACATTATTTAAGGAAGATATTTTTTATATTTTGAAACATTTTTTTATTTTGGGTTGAACACATTGAACGAATAAAAATTGCTCAATACAAAATTTAATTCTCAATATCTTGTTAAGAACTGAAAAAGAAATATCGAAACTAAAGCCATGACTTCAATTAAAATTAAAGAAAAAAAACAAAAAAACAATACATCTTATAAAAATAAGAAATTTGTAATTTAACAATATCACTTAAGTGAATTTAATTATTTTAATTCATTTTTAAATGGTAAAAACATAATAAAACATATCCAAACAATTAATTAATAATAAACAATAACCAATAAAAAATTAATAATAAACAATAAAATTAGCATAAAATGAGAAAACTCTTATAACTTACGAAAAATGTTTTTGGGAAATAATTCTTCAACCTTTGCTAACATTGATGTAATTTACTATCTCAATAAATAATCCGATTTTATTACTTCCTAATGACAATACAAAATTTTTTTTAGTTTAATTCATTGAACTTGAATGCTAATTGCAGAGTGTAGTAATTATGGCATAATTTTGATTAACCAATTAAATGACAGAAAACTAAAAAAGTAGTTGAAATTTTCAGAAAAATTGTTTTACCATAGGTAACTGTAACCATCTCTGATGAAGCTCATTTTCCTTGTTCAAAGAATCCGTTTCTTCGGTTCGTAGGCAGAGTTCGTCGGTCCCCATGTCTTCGTCGGCCTTGGCCAGCATTTCTTGAAGCATCTGGATGTACTCAATTGCGCGGTGTAAGGTCTTGACCTTTCAAAAATTCAAATAATTAAACGACTTGACAGAGAAAAGGAAGATCGAAGCAAAGAAAAAAAGAGAGCGTTTCATTTGCATAAATATGTCACGCATGTGCCCCGTTAAATCATAACTCTCTCGTAATAGAAAAAAATGGAAACAATGTTGCTTGCAGTAGACTCATTATAATGCGTTACTGAAAATCTGAGTAATATAATTTTGTTTTATTGTTTTGTTTCGAGAGAGAAACGGTAATAAATGTCAGTGAAACATTTTTATTCTTAACCAAGAATGTACTCGTGTCAAAATAAAAGTTTGATTACATTGTACTGGGGAAAGTTTAATTGCTTATCAGCTACTGTATTTTTGTCTGAAAAAACTAAATATTCTTAAAATTTCAATTAACATGAATATATTTGTTAATTTTTATACAAAATAGATTTTTTTAATCAAATGAAAACGAAAAATCATAAAATATGAGGTGTCGGGGTAATCTTATCGCTGAATAAAAACCGACTAGCAAAATGTAGCCTTTGATTGAAATTCTTGAATATAAATTAAGAATTGTTCATAAAAACAATTATTGATGGATTTAAAATTTTCATTTAAATTTCCTTGAAATATTTGCATAACTATTTGAAACTTTCATCTGCATTTAATATGATAAAATTACTTAAATTTTTCTTTGTGCAGCTACTTTATTCAAAGGCGTGATTTGTATGATTATTTTACTGTAATAATCATGCAATTACAATAACAAATATGAAGTGACACATAATTATTTAGCAAAGGAAATTTACAATTTAATTAAAAATTAAGAGGTATACATTATTAAAATACATTTTTTCATGGAATAATTTTTAGAAATTTTTAAATATTACTTAAAAAAACAAATCTATATTTTTTGATAACATTATTCATGTTTTAAGTACTCAAACTGCAAAACTTCATTGACCGTCTGGGAATCATTCTTTATAAAATATATTCAGAAACAATGAACCGTAAATTTAATTCTCATTCTTTTAATAGTTATAATACAATAATAGAGATATAATAAGCTATGACATATTAAATTCATAGATCCTATCAACATGTCATTGATCAAATCAAGATTAGACGCTTTATTTTCTAAGTTGAAGGAGCAACGGATTTCCAAATAGGATCGCCATTTTGTCACTAAACGTAAATCATTTCCCATCAGGAATTCCGCTAATATTATCGGTAGAAATCTTTATTTCAACTGCTTTTAATGAATAAGTAACTTTTAAAAAATATTAAATTATTAATATTATTTGAAAATATGATTTTCCATTCTTAAAAGCAAAATTACTTTATTTATCAAAAAATAATGGAATATATTTGTATTTTTCTTAATTACTTAAGCATAAATTAAGCGTCAGAAAAATATCAGAAAAATGCAATTTGAAACAAGATTAAAATCGTGCTATCGCTTCATCAGAATTAGCCTTCTATTTACCAGTCCTCCAGAATAACTTGTTTTCTGTCAGAGGACAGAGTATTTTTCTCATCTTTTTTTCTTCGATTTTCTTTAATTAACATACTTTCTTGATTATATTAGCAATTCAAATGAGTGCTTTTAAAAGATCGGTTGAAGCAAAGGAATTATGTTTTTTCTATGATGTTGGATACTTTATACGCTATTAAGAATAAAACCATTACTTCAATAAATAAACAAAAACATGTTTTCCTTAACGCATTTTTCTATAAAATATTTCTTTACTTCCAAATTATATTAATCTTTTTAGAGATAGTTTTTTATTTCTTATTTTTTAAATAAATATTGCAATTGAAGTTATTAAGTGAATTAGAAATAATTATTTCTTGGCATCTAATATTTAATATTTTTTTATCTTCGTAGTATCGTATAATGCATATTAATATAAATGATTTCACTATGTTCAGTAAAATTATTGAACGTCTGGTGTTAAAGTTTATGATTTGTTTTGATATTTTTTTCTAAATGCATGTAAATTATTCATTCTCTTAAAAAAAATTATTATGCCTTTCAATTGCGATATTTAAATTCAGTGACATTCTTTCCTGTATCAAAAGGAATATTTTTTATTTTACTTGACATATTTGCAATAACAACAAAAAAATTATTACATTATTCATTGATTTGCAGCAAGCACATGTAAATAAAATATAATTAGACTTAAATGTAACCAAATTCAATGATTTTCAATGCACATTCGTACTGATAGATAAATATATTAAAATTTGCAAGCTAATGAATGTAAAAATGGTGTTTTACATAGCAATATGGACATGCAGATAAAATGAAGATTTTTAATAGAAAAATGCAAATTATAATAATTTAAATATTCAGATTGTTTTAAATTATTTTGTTTAATTAGGATGCAAACTCAAAATAATGTGAAAAGTTAATAAGTTTATTTTTTTAAAAAATTTGAAAATTATGCTAATTTATTGTAAAAAGGTAAAAGCTTAAAAATTATTTTTTAAATTTAATTAAAAATGATATATTGAAATATTACGTTTTGAAAAATAACTATAGCACACACACATGTTATTAAGGTCAGTTAAAAATTACTTCATTAATTACTTATAATATAAATTATTTTAAGAAAAACAATAATTAGTTTAATTATTCTTTTACATATATTTTTTTAGATTATGAAAGGACAAATTACAATATAATCCTAGGGGAAGAAATACTTCATATCTTCTTTTTTCATTTACTAACACATTCTATTTTCTATTAAAAGTGGTAAAATATTTTTCCCAAAAATTCATAGAGGAAGAAAACTTCGAAATCTATAAGAATATTATCTAATATGTACGAGTAAGCAACCAGAAACAAACAATGTGTTATGACCGTTTGATGCAATAAATGATGAATTTCGGAAAATCTGGCTGATAAAAAGGTTATAATTATTCATGTCATGAACTAAACATGTAAAGAAAAGGTTAAAAAATATTTTTAACGGTTAGTAAGATCATTCATGCTTATTTCAACTCTATGTTGAAAGTTAATATATAAAATTATTATTTAATACGTAAAAATAATTTAACTTCAAGATAAATACAAATTATATAAAAAAATTTCGGTTTAATTCACGTGAAACGATATAAAGAAACCAAAAGTGGTTTACTAAAAAAATAACTGTTTACTCCCAGCCAACAGTTTGTTGGATTATTCGCATTTATATTTAATATCCTAGTCATTCCATTAATTAAAGATGGTTTTTACTTATTTAAAATATTAAACATATTCTTTGGATATATTTAATTGATAAAAAATCTTCAAAAATGTCCTGTCTTAAATTAAATAAAGTGATATAAAATGATGACAAGTAGGGAAAAATAAGATCACTGTTGCTTACATACCTTGGAAAGTCGTTTGCTTTTGCTCTCGGCCGGTACACACTTCCTCAGGCGGGAGAAGGCCGTATTGACGGCCTGCACCCTCCTCCTCTCCCTGGCGTTCCTCCTCGCCACCAGATGAGGAGGCTTCTCTCGGTGAGGTACGTGCTTGTAGCTGCTCTTGCTCCCGCTCCTCTTGGACTTCTTTTTGGGCACTGACGTCGGCACTTCGGCTGCTGGAAGGGCTGCCTCGTCGGGAACGGTGGAGTCGGAGAAAGGATTGTCCTCGAGAACACCTTGTAACAGAGCGGAGCCCTGCTGCCAAGTGTGGGGCAGTTCCGTCTTAAAGTGAGGGAGTATGTAAGGAGAGTCGTAAGAAAAGGAATGTGACGGAAACTGTGTCATCTCTTGCACCATGTCCGTTGACTATTCTAATCACTATACTTCAGAACACATGAAGTTCAATTGAAGATAGTTCTTTACTTTTAACGGCTTTCATACCCTTCATTATGTCGTTCTTTTATTTTCTGGGGTTACTAATTCGATGCTCTATTCGAGAATCAGTTTATAAACATGCAAAATCCCTTTCTTTCAAGCAATCTTTGCAACTAGGGCATTAATTAGCAAACTTAAATGCGTTAATATATTTGTTAACAAACAAAAAGTAATCAAAATTTTTTGCTTAAAAATAATCAAAGACTAGCATAAATATTTTGTAAGATTTTTAATATTTACCTGCTTTACCAATAATCAATTAATAACTTGAAAAATATTTGTTAAAAATGGCTAATTTTTAATCCATATTGAAACTTCTTTGTAAAATACTCCTATTCATTTCTTTTATAACGTTTAGTTAATTAGAAACCTATAAGTATTATATAAAGTTTGAAATAAATTTTAAATTTCCTTTATTAATAGAACGTACAATTTTTTCGTATCCAATTCAAAATGATTCCCACTTTCGTCTGCTTTTCATGTAACAAATTCTTTTATATAACCCGAAAGAAGAAATCAAACGTCAACATCATGTTGGAACGATTTGTGTTCTTCCACTTTATACGCAGAGATCTCTTACCTGGTTAAGAGGGGTGGGGGTAGAAAGGTAAAACGGCGCGTGTGCGACGCGTGCCGCGTTCAGCCAATCGGAACGCTGGGTACCTTTCAAGCTATTGTCTAGTTGGTTAAAATTATCCGCCCCATCAGATTCGAGGCATTCATCATCCCCTTCCTCCCTTCTGCCCTTGATTCTATTCTTTTTACCTGTGAATTGCAAGAGTATCTTCCTCTTTCGGTCCCTCCGGTCACCCCTTCTCTCGCCAATGCGGAATGCATAGGAGTGATTAACTATTATCGTCCAGCAGAGGAAAAGGGGTTGTATTGTTATAAACATGAACAATATTTAGATACTTTTTCAACCGGGCAATGAATATGACTTTTAATGAGATTAATTAAAAATTTAAACGTAATATTTCATGGTAAAATGGATATCTTTAGTAATATAAATTAAAATGTTAAGATTTCAGCATACCATGCACCTACTATTGTACAGATCTTGTTGCACTCACGGAATTATATCGGAATAACAAGGAATTAAATTATATCATCACACTTGTATAATCGATTAAAAATATTCGAAACGAATATTGAAAGATGATTTTTACTGCTAATATCGAATGAACTGAAATAATTTGTATAATAATTTACTAAAAAATAATCATCTGAAAAAAATGTATTTTATTTTGAAAAAAAACGTTTGGTTAAATTAATTTTATTATATTTTTCGATTCGAGAAATATTTTATTTAATAACTGGAAATCGACAGTTAGTCTTTTTTAAAAAAAAGTATCCAAATGAGATTATTTCTCGAATATATAATAGATTTTGAGAAAAAAAAAAAAACATTTGTCAGTTTTAAAACAAATCTTTTGAAAAGTGATATTCTTTGAAAAAAAAGTCATAGTGCTTTTATTCTGGAGAATATTTTTAAAAAAATTATAAAAATTTTTATTTGAAAAATTATTAAAATCTGTTTAAAACTTTTTGATAAATATTTATTATATGTGCTAACTTTTACCAAAAAATATTTAACTAATAAAGAAGCTTTTGTAGAAACTTTCCAACAATATAATATTTATTGACTTCCCTATTTATGTATTTTTGTAGACTTTAAAATTTTACATAAGGAAAACACTTTATGATTTATTTAATTTAGTATAAAAATTTAAGAAACTAATTTTGAGTTTGGATAAGTTTCAATAAAAGGTGTAAATTATAATAAACAAGACAAAAATTTATACTTGTATTTTTCATTAATATTATAAAAATACAACATTTGTATCTAATTGATAACTATTGCGGCTTCATATGAAGTGAACTTATTATTTAAAATAAAGCATAAAACTATTATATTACAAATTTCGTCCAAAATTCATAATTTCTTGCTAGAAATTTCGCTATAGATAAAAGATAAGAAAATATTAATCTGAAATATCTCAAATAATTCATAACATTTTTTAGATTCTACATTTTTATCTTTTATTTAACGATTTATTTTATTATATATATATATAACTAATTAGAAAATTTGGAATATGAATGCATTAAATTGTCATAAATATATTTTTTGTATACTTTAAAACTGAAATAGATTAAAAAAATAATATTTCGTCACTAGTTTAACTATTTTGAATGACATTGATATTCATAAAGGAAAAAAAAATAATATCAATTGAAAGCTAACTACAAAACTCATTTACAAATTTTGCTTACATTAATGAAAAATGTATTAGTAGTGTATTAATGTTAGAATAAGTTTTTTGAAATTTTAAATCCCATAAATTTATCAGTCAAAATTATTCCGACTTTTTTTTTCCAAAAATATTAATTCAAAAAATTAAAAATTCATTATATGTAATCATCTACATACTATTCGAAATTTCATAAATCAGATAGCATTTCATATTATAATATTTATTTTCCTTGGTTTCATATTTTATATCTACCAATTAAATTGTGTGATCAAAAATAAGATTCTAAATTCTTAAAATCAGTACTCGAGTTTAAACTTAAATTAATTCTGCATACGCAATAGTTATTCCTTAGATTCCAGTTTACATTTACAGCTAATGAATTTATAATGTAATTTCAATAGTCAGATCTTAATGATAAATTAGAAAATTCATTGTCATTTGCATTTGTTACTATAATGTATAAATAACGTTTTGCTTTTAAATATTAATTAACTAAACCACTAAAACAAATATTTTTATAAATATCGCAACAACCCCTTCGTTCTTGCACACGTTGTCACGTTTTCGTTTCCTGGAGTAAAATCCAAGTAATCCGTGATGGCATCCACTTCCTAAAGGCTCTTCATTTATAAAGACTGATCGAATATTAATGACGTGCTATGAGCAAGAACCGAAATACCTAAACTGCGCATGAGCTTCTCACCTTGATAAATCAGCTCAGAGCTGCGGTAAAAATTAAAACTTCTTAAAGAATTAATTACTATATTAGAATTATTTCTAAATCGATCATAATTTAAAAAAGATATTCAAGAATGAAAAATGAATTCAAACTAATTAAAATAAATTGGAAAGATTTAAAGTTAGTATTTATTAAAAATTATATTTTATACAAACTATCAAATCATTTACATACTTAGTTATCAATAATCATGTGGATAAAATAACGTTTTAATTGTTCTGTATCTAAAACAATGTGTTTTTAATTGCATTGATCATTTGTCATGAAATTTTATAATCAAAGTAGGCAATTTATAGTTAGATAGACATTATAAGAAACAAATTAATAAAGTAATTGCCGTATAAATAAATTGCTTTATTTTGTCTTAATCTAAGAGGGGATTTTACATTTTTTATTTTTAAAAACACTAAATAAGTAATTATTTGATTAAACTTAAGATTATTTTGATTGCATGTAATAATTTATTTTGGCTTTTAAACAATAAAATAACACAAGCAATAATATATTTAAATTTATTAGTGTTGAAAGAATTATTTTTATATAAATCCAGATTTTATAATTATAAGTAAATAAATAGTTTAAATATGTTGATAAAAAGTGTGCTGTTTCTACTTTTGGAAATTCTTGTTTATGAAAAAAAGTTTAGCAAATATTAACAGAAGAAAAATTCAAATTCCTTTGATCGTGAGTGTGTGTGTGTACCATATATTTAAAAAAACCACTCTGTTTTTCATTAAAGAATGAATCATCAAAATAAAAAAAGAATTAGAATTCATCTTTTATATTTTAATATGTGAAGGATTCGAATCAAGAATTTGCACACTGTACTTAATTTCAATCACTATCTTAAGTCGAATTTAATGAATTAAAATTCTTATTAAGTTATTTGTTTTTTAGAGCATAATAGTAATTTTAACTAACTATTCTTTTTATCCCTTTCTATATCTAGAAAGAAAAGCTAATTTAAATTTCTTGAAACAATCTTTCCTATTTCCTACATTAATAGAACAAGTTAAGTGTTACTAATCGAGGTTAAAAAATTCATGTACAAAAGTCATTGAAAATTTCTAGGGTCACACAAAATTCGAATTTCTGAGTTATACCATTTACTAAATGTTTTTCCAATTAAACTAATAATTTTTTTTCACTTTATTTAACTTTTACTTTTTAAAAACATTTTCTAGCAGCACTTATTAAATATTAATTTAACTAGTTCATGTATATTGCATTATCCAAATGTCTGAGTTTATATTTTAAAGCATTCGCATATGAATCAGAGAAAACCTATTATTAATTATAGCATATTTTTTCAAAATTTACTGGGTAAACTGATGGATTTTACTTATTGTGTGTGTTTAATGGCTCAAATTATAAAATAAATAAGGAATAGTATTTAAGTCATTGATGCAATATTTCAACCACATTCTTTGACCTAAAACATTTAATAACTAGCTAAGAATCATTAATTTAACTAAAATAATATATTATTTAAATTAATGATTCTTAACTATATTTATAACTATCATAATTCATGCAAAAATTGAATAAAGGACATTTTCTAAGAAAAATGCATAAAAAACATGATGAAATAATTTTATGCATATTCAGTTAAAATGGACGCTACTGGCCATTAAAATTGCTACAACAAGAAGGCGACATGCAACAGACGTGAAATTTTTACCAAAGGAAGAAGGTGCTGTGATATGCAAATGATTAGCTTTTCAGCGCATTCAGACAAAGCAGGCGCCAGTAGCGACACCTACATTGTGTTTAAACGAAGAAATTGTTCAGCCGGTTCCTCATACACAAATTGCATTTGAACGTTGTTGCCTGCTGAAAAATTGTTGTGATGCCTAGTGTAAGAAGGAGGAATGCGTACCAGCACATTTCTGACTTTGATAAAGGTCGAATTGTAGCGTACCGGGATTGTGGTTTATCTTATCGCAGTATTGCTGCTCGCGTCGGTCGAGATCCAATGACTGTTAGCAGAATATGGAATCGATGGGTTCAGGACGGTAATACGGAACGCCATGCGGGATCTCAACGGCCACCTATCACTAGCAGCAGAGAAGACAGGCATATTATCCGCATGGCCGTAATGAATCGTGCAACCACGTCACGAGCCGTGAGTCAAGAAACGGGGTCGTTTGGAAGACAACAAGTGTCTGCACGAACAGTTCGACGACGTTTGCAGCAGCATAGACTCTCAGCTCGGAGACCATGGCTGCGGCTTCCCTTGACGCTGCGTCATAGACAAGAGCGCCTTCAATGGTGTGATCAACGACGAACCTGGGCGCACGAATGGCGAGACGTCATCTTTTCAGATGAATCCAGATTCTGTGTACAGCATCATGATGGTCGCATCCGTGTTTGGCTGCATCGTGGTGAACACACACTGGTAGCGTGCATTTGTCATCGTCATACTGGCCCATCACCTGGCGTGATGGTATGGGATGCCATTGGGTACACGTCTCGGTCACCTCTTTTTCGCATTGACGGTACTTTGAACAGTGCACGTTACATTTCTGGTGTGTTACGACCCGTGGCTCTACCCTTTATTCGAGCCCTGCGAAACCCTACGTTTCAGCAGGATAATGCACGACCGCATATTGCCGGTATTGTACGGACCTTCCTTGATATGGAACATGTCCGGCTGTTGCCTGGCCAGCACGTTCTCCAGATCTTTCACCAATAGAAAACGTCTGGTCAATGGTTGCCGAGTGACTGGCTCGTCACCAAACGCCAGTCACCACGGTTGATGAACTGTGGCATCGTGTTGAAGCTGCATGGGCATCTGTACCTGTACATGCAATCCAATCTCTGTTTGACTCAATGCCAAGGCGTATAACTGCTGTTATTACTGCCAGAGGTGGTAGTTCTGGGTACTGATTTCTCAGGATCTATCCAGCAAAATTTTTTGAAAATTCAATCACTTGTTATTTCTAGTAAAATATATTTTTCCAATAAATATCATTTTGTTATCTGCATTTCTTCCTGGAGTAGCAATTTTAATGGCCAGTAGTGAATATTGATAAACTTTTAAAAAATCTAATGTGACATCATTAATTTACAGTGGATCCCTAATCAGCACGTATATTCTCGAACATGAAAGTAATCGAACTCACGAACATTTGAACTGAAGTTAAGAGTGTTAAAGTTGAGTAAAAGTGACAGCTAAGCTCAAACTAAACAGCTAAAACTTCAGTTGAACTGAAGTTAAGAGAGCTCAGCTGTCAGCGTGGCTGACGAGTGATTAATATACTAATACACGTTTTGGGAAGGTGTGTAAAAAAATTGAACCTTTTCAACAAATTAAAGGAATATTTCAAAAAACAATTTTTTTTATACTTAGTATGTTTTCATATTTAATCTAGATTTAATATTAAATATATTATTAATAGTTTTAAACATAGGACTTAGAAGAGCTTTTATGATGAAAAATTAATTTGGAAAAAATTTAAAATGTTTTTTGCCAAGTTATTAATTTATTAAAAAAAATAGCTATTAAGTGTTCAAAATTTACTTAATAATGGTTAGTAAATAATTATAAAATAAAATAAAACAATTATAATAATAAATAAAAAGTAATAAAAATAGTAAAATAATTATTAGATAATTATAAAATAATAAGAAAAAAAATAAAGTTATTATTACCAATTAAATAAAAATTTATTTCAGACTAAAGCTTTCTATTTTAATCGTTAATCTGTACATATCTTGAAAATAGTATCAGTTCCAATTTTCAAGCTTTTATTTTTCATCAGACTGGAAAAATGATAACTCTACATTTTTTTTAAACTTATCTTCAATTTATTTTTAAATATTAGAGCAGTAATTCATATGTTGATAATTAAAAAAAACTTATCATGATTGTTTTCTTAGTTAAAAAAAAGTTATCTGTATGAAGCCATTGCTAAAACATTCCTTTCTTATTTAAATATAATATTACATTTCAAAGAAAACATTTTTACAGATTTATAGAAAAGATTTATAGCAAGGAACATAATGAGAATCAAGCTCTGTTTATACCTGAACAGCCCTTCCTTTTTAAGAATAGCAGCATATAAGAATTTTAAATTTAATAGCTTTTCGATAATTTAATATACAAAATTTCCATATTTTGCCAAAAATAGATTTAATAGAATAATTTAAATAGTATAATGTTTTCAAAGTTAAGTTTTTACCCTAAAATAGTTAATTATGAAAAATTATGTATTGCTTCTAAAAATGTTTTTTTAAAAAGCAATTTCATATACTGAACATCAAATCTCGGAAAAAAATCTTCCGTTCCATCCTTTAGATATTGTTTCAGACTTTCTGACTAAATTTTAATTAAAATTACTATTATATTTCCCTATTGTTGGTCATATATGTCTAAAAATTTTATTATCTCATAAAAAGAAAACCATCATAACAAATTTCTACCAACTGTTGTATCGATGATTACCATGACAGTTGCTCGAGGATAATTGATGAACATGAAATAGAAAAAAATACATTACTCTTTTACTTTTCAGAACTTATTTTCTTCATGTTACTTTACGCATTAGTAGAGATTCTGTTTCCCCCCCCCCTTGTGTGTGTGTGTGAAAGACACTACCAGTTATTAAAATCTATATCAATACAAAAGGGTGATATTTTACTAACAGTTGACAGTTTTATAACAAAAATATCAAAAACACTTATATACTTCACGTTAACTTCGTTGCATGTACCTTTGGTAAATATACATATTTAAACATGTTTTATACCTCTATTTTTTAATTCCATATTTACACACAATTTTAAGAGTCAATTGTGTCCGAAATTCGAGAACCATCAATATAAAAGCACTGAGGAGAATTCTAAAATCAAGAAGTGCCATTTCAATTCCTGTGGAATTGTTTTGAGGAAATGGTGAAAGCTAGATGTTAACCAAAATAAGGTCATGTATGTGCTATAATAGCATATATTGACTATATCAATTAATATCCCGATATAATAAAATATTTAATATCCCGATAGAAACTTATCGAGACCAAATTTAAAAACTACTCAACTACAAGCAGTTTCTTAAGCAAAAAGAAGAATGATTTCAAATCAGAATGTAAAAATTCGCATTCCTCTTCATGATCGTTATATTCGTAAGACAATAATGTATGTTCTTTGACTTTAAGATTCCTAACAGACCAAAGAATATGGGCTCGTGAACATCGATATTTATTTCAAAAGGATTGAGGTAAAGTTCTGACGAGGACAGATTCAGTTTGGAAAGCAACATCAGATACGCTTTTAGTTTGGAGAGAAGGATTATTCTCCATTATATACTGCGTAAATTGATGGTATCAATTGTCATTAACATAAGTATACGAATGAACATATTATTTGGAATGTCAGTTGAAAAGTTTATAAATTGGCAAATAATATACTGAGACTTCGTGGTGTACTTTATTTTGCAATCATTGGTAATTCTTTTCTTTTAATGCATCGTAAGGACAGACATTATTCGATTAATCTTTAAAGAATACTCTTGCAGCTGAAAAACAATCTAGCATATGCAATGACCAGCATTCACTCTTGAACTAAATTTGACCAAGCATGTTTAGGAGACATTCGAGAGAAAAAAAATTTCTTTTTGACTTAAAGATTTCCCTTCTTTAGGTGTGGAACAATGTTTTACAAAATTGTATCGATAAGATCATAATGTCTACCTAAAATAGATATACTACAATTTCAACAATTTGAAAAGGCTGCTTATCATGTTAAACACCATTGTATCGTTTCCAAAGAATGTACGACAACAAAAACCTTGTATAATTTCCTAAGAATGTGCTTTGTCATTTACATTTAACTGTTGTCGTGAAGCATCTTCATGTTATTTTTTATTGTTTCGAAGAATTGCTACCCACACAATTTTTTAAATAATTTTTTTATTTTGTTATACGTGTGCAACTTATTTCATACCCAACCATGGTCGTCACAAATTAGTTTTCTTCAAATTTTTGCTTATTCATCTCATTTTCAATAGTACACAGTCATGTAAGTTGATGTGACATAGCCAAAAAATAAGACATTAAAGCAAGGTTATATACAGCTATTAATAATTAACTTCATTTTCATCAAGTTTTTCAAACACTGAATGAGTCACGTTCACACATTTATATTTATGAGAATCACTTTTTATGAGTCTTCATGTGAAATATTAATTTGTATTTATTTGAAAATCGAATAAAATATATCAATAAAACAATTTTGCATCCAGATTTAAATTATTTTATCCAATAATTATCAATGAATAAATATTCAGTGTCATAAAAGGGACATGCAAATGAGGTCTTTTGTGGAATTTTGACAATCTTCACGTAAATTTAAATTTCAGTACCATTATTCCTGCAGTTAACAATGCTAGGGCATTCAATTGGCAATCTTAATACACTTATATTGTGCTTTCAAAAGCTTTGGCAAAGACCCGCTGACTCACTGGCCAAACAAAATTTATATTCTAGACGGTTAATTTACAAAACATGGGTTGCACTGGTCATTCCTCGGTAGGAGCTCTACCAGTAACAAATTCACACAAAGAAAGATAGCAAACTGCGATAGCAATGATGTAATCAACCTCATCCGGATCAAAATGTTGTTTACATTGTCGTAGAGGTCAGTAGGTAAATAGATCTACCGACATAAGCTACACACCCCTCTGCATTTTACAGTATCCCACCAATGGTTCCATGCTGAGTCCATGGAATTGATGTTGTGTTATTGTTACAGAGAGAAGCAGATGCCGCAAGAATTGTAACGCAGTTTGACAAATGATGTTTGATGGTGAGTCGATTTCCATCGCCAGTTAGCAAGAAGAATATATTCAGCATACGCATGATTTTTGATAGAATTATATTCACATTCGTATTTTTTTAATGGTACATTCATATTATTTATAAAATGGAAAATATATATTAATGC
Organism: Latrodectus geometricus; assembly: GCA_026290005.1. Taxonomy (NCBI): domain Eukaryota; kingdom Metazoa; phylum Arthropoda; class Arachnida; order Araneae; family Theridiidae; genus Latrodectus; species Latrodectus geometricus. The sequence goes on from JAPDSC010026617.1 coordinate 55,838, forward strand.
TAAGAATTTCGCTGTATAATTCATAATTGCTTATAATAGTTTTTTGGGAATTTGACTTAAAAACTTTAGTCTCTTAAATCAAAATAATCAATTCTGTGTGAAAATGATGAATCTTGATAAAAATATTTAAATCTTATTAAAACATTTAACGGTAAAGATATCATAGTTTTTATCTTTTAATGAGAACACTTTATTAAGATTTCAAAATATTATAAGAAAATATATAAACAATATTTTTTATTAGGGAAGATTTTATTTTTAAAATTATCGTAATACTTTCAAAAATGTAGAAATTGTTAACATAAAAATAAAGAGGAGTAAATAAAATATGATAGAATATATTAAACCATTCTTTCTAGGATTATAAAAATTATTTGTTACATTTGACAGGAAGAAATATTTTTAAATGGCTTCTTTTTTTTTTCAAAGTTATCTTTACATGTTTGGTATATTTATTAATGTAATATTATAATAATGGTTCTATTAGACTTAAGTTTGTACACATTTATCTTCACTTGTAAATGTATTTAAAATCAATAGTATTTATACAAAATCGGAGATTACTTTATATATTGTGAAATAATTATATATTTCGGTCAGAAACTATTTGTCAAAGTAATAGGAAAATAAAATAAATTACAGTTACAATCTAAATATTTATACCAAGATAATATTCAGTACCAAGAAACCACAATCGTATTTAGAATTGACAACGCACATATCTCAATCATTCATACCTATATATATACCGAATAAGATATATACGAATAAGATATACCGAATAAGATATATTCCAATATGATATAATTTTATGACTTTTCCTTATGTTTACACAAAATTATAAAATGAATTTATCAAAAAAGAAAGTGGAAACTAATAATAAGATTTAAAATTCTGATAGATCATCCAATGAAGGAAGATTTATTTACTATACCATCGTTAGGGTTAAAATTGCTGAGAAAAATCAGGTAGTCTTTATACAACTTAGACATCAAGAACGGTTTAACATACCCAAGTTTAAAGTGGTTACAAAATAAAAGATAGTCTATGCAAAAGTTATTTTCTAAGTAAACAATATTAAGATCCTCAATGCAAATTTTGTTATTTGAAAGAACAGACTAAAGGCATTCTCATGGCTTAATCCCTGAATTTTAAAAATAACAAGAAGGGAAAGTTTTACCTACATACCTTCTAAGCAGATGAGAGGCTTGTCGCTCAATGGTCATATTTTGCACACGACGGCTAATTAAAACCGGGATTTACAGTTTAAAGCAAATTCCGAATCAAACAGCAGTGCTCAAGATGCGATTTAAACTCATGAACTGTTGTATTCAAGGCAAGAGAACAACTTATTTAGCTGGCAGCTGAGTATGGTTTTGAGAAGAGGAGAATTTGATTTCGCTGGTATGAAATATTTTCCTAGTATACATAACTTATATAAATTGATGCATTATAATCAGTATCAATTCAAAATGTTTCTTAAAACCAATTATTATGCTTAGTTTTTAAATTCATGTGATGTTACGCCCAATTATTAATTTTATTCATAGCATATAAGAAATAGTTAAAACGAATATAATTATGTTTTTGAAATGCCAATTTTGCCTTATATTGTCAAAAGTATGCAGGAAAAATATTATTATTCCCAACAAAACGAAAAATTATATTGCATTTCGAATGGAAAATTTTGTCGATTAGTATCTAAATTTTTTGTAAGTCTTTTCAATTTTTGTAAATAGTTATATATTTCAAATTTGGAAAATATTTATTGTGGCTATTTCACTTAATTTAAAAGAGTAATAAAAATTTGATTTAAAATTAGCAAACACTGGGAGATGCTGGTTAATTACAGAAATTTTTGAAAGTTACAAAAACTTTCAGACGAAATGAAAGAATAATTAATTAAAATATTTGAATGAAAAAAAACATCCATATTACATGTTTAAAATAGAAACGTAATACACTAATTAGTAATCATTTCTTTCAAAAATTTTTTAATAAAGTAATCATTTTAAACATTTTATTTAATTTATCAAATGCTAAATTTGTCTCTCACGTATAACGATTAAGAAATCAATAATCAAACTATAATAGATTTAACTCTTTGAAACAAAATCAATAAGCCTTTATACTATTATGTGGCTTTTTATGTCTTCGTCACAAATTGGTGTTTGTAGCCGCAAACAAGTAAACAAGCAAACGATTGATGTGCTGAACAGCAAATCAGGGATCGAAACAATGGCACAAAATCGTTTGCTACTCGCGACACCTTCGGAATCATCAGAGATCCATTATACGATTGCAACATATACGCAACACGTTAAAAGGGGGTTAAAAGTAAAAAAAGGCGCATGACATCAAATGACGAGGGGGGTTCACAGCGCCAGCACGGAGAGAGGGCCAGGTGTGCTGTCCGAGAGCCGCAGTTTACCGGCCATTGCGTGCATCAGTGCACGTCTAAAGCCCGCGGCGCTCGTGTGCTTGTCCGCTAAGAAGAGCCCGTGGTTGCGCATGTCGGATTGGGAAAAGGGGAGGGAAGAGACTGCCGAGATTTTATTTTTTTTTAATTTCAGGCCTGCCGGGAGATGGCAGGTGAGAGAGCGCGTGCTCGTGAAGAAATGGCACGCGCCGCTCGGCCTGCCTTTTCAAACGATTACTGATGTTTCCTTGCAAGAGAATTTATTTGCGCTCCCTTTGTTTATTGTGTATATTTTTTATCATCAACTTGTTTATCATCTTTCTTTTTTGCGATGGAAGGATATTTTTTATATAATTCCCAACACACGCGACGTTTGAGGTTAAAATTAAACGATTTCGCGATACTTACTGCCCGGACGCGCATTTATTTTGCCTTAATGAATAACAATTATCTAAACGACCAGTCAAAATAGCTTCCTCATTACAGTTTTCAATGCTGCACGTTCTCAATAAAGAGTTCTTTCAGATTAAAAAAAATAAAACTTGTTGCTCTTCAATGCAGATTTTTAATTCTTTCTTTTATTATTTTTTACAAGAGCATGTAACTTTTTCCGTTTCATAATATAAGCATTCCATTTGAGGTTAATTTTTGTTTTAAAGCTAAATGAGGTCCATGTACTTTATACAGTCATAAGGATCATTCCTCAAATGTAGCAAATTTTATGATATGAAGGCCGTTTGTAATATAAAATAGCAGTAGCATTTATAAATGTATTAAATACCTTTTAATCAATTAACTGCACAATTTATAAATGGATTCATTTTATATACAATGCGGGAATCGTGACTATAATGGTTTTATTTTATGTACAATGCATAAAATAAAACCAATCAATATTTTAAGAAATATTGGATAGTTTTAATTTTATATCATTATATTATGAATTTTGAATAATAATTATGATAAACATTTTATATATAAATATAAAAATAAATACTCTTCAGGGAAGGCAAGAAATGGGATAATGATTCTATAGATCTATAGTGGAAATGCGTTTCATGGTGTGTTAAAATTAGCTGAATAAAATTGAACAATAAGTTATTTATTTCTTCTATAAACTTTAAAGATGAAACAAGTTGTAGAAGAAGAGATCATATAGATTTTATGGAAACTCACAGCACTAGTTGTACAAAAAGCATTAAATCGCATGAAAAAACTATAATGAGAAGAGTAATTTTCTTTTTTATAATTTAGCATACTTTGCAGTTATTATTACAAAAACGAGAAATAAATTAAAAATGAACAAATATATTAATATTCGAAATATATTAATATTCGAAATATTAACTAATTGATATATAGATTAGATGCAGTCTTTTTTAAAGTATATTACCTTTATTATTTTCTAATATTTCAATTGCGCAAAATCCATTAATGAGTTTCATTACAATGAAAAAACAGTAAATTACTACTAATAATATACAATCTGAATTTCTAAATAACTATATCGAGATTAAATTCGAAATCTTATACATAAATATATATGTGTGTGTGTATTGGAATTCTAACATTTTTAATAAAATCAATAAAAATGATATGTTAACTAGATAGGATATATAAAATTTGCTTTAACGCTTTTTTTTTTTTAATTTTAGAAACATGAAAATGTCTCTTGCATTTTTCCTACATAACAATATTATAATATTTTTTATCAATCATTATTTAGTAAGTAGAGCAGTGCTTATAAAATAAGCTAAATAAATAAAGTGTAGTTATTAAACTACAAATGGCGAAAAAAGCCTTAAAAGTTTTATCAGAAACTTGAAAGTTCTATTTAATGTTTGCATTTATTATTGACATTAATTAATTCGTATTACTTAGTCTAAAATTAATTATTATTTGTATGACAATACATCTAATTTTTATTTAACGATTGTGGATTTATATTTGCTTTTATTTATATCCTTATTTTTATAGTTTGCCACTTCCTTTTTTATTTTTATATACATATATGTGTATAAAAATAAAATTACATACACTTTACATATGTAGTGGTTTTTGTATGTTTTTAAGGTGTCTTGATATAGTTTTTGACTCTTGTTTTGGAGAACTGGCGGAAAAATCATACTTTTGAAAATCGTCAACATGGTCAAACCTTCTAATGAAATTTTATGATATGAAGATATTTATGATATGATTATGAAGAATTTTATGATTGGTATTTTCCAAATCGCTGACTCTAATTACTTAAAAAGCATAACAAATCACCTTAGCTATTAATTATGATTTTTAAAAAGCATAAGATTTTAGAAATTTAAAAAAATATTTTACAAAAAAAAAAAAAAAAAAAACCCAATTTGCAAACCAATCGGCAGTTTTAAAACAAAACAATCGTACGTATACAATTATATGCTCCAGAACAAAAATAAAAAGAAGTTAGTGTTCTTGTATTGAATCTAAAAAATAATTCAACTGTTGTTGCCGTGTGCCAGCCAGGCTGGTAATATGGGGTGCGCTGCTCCACTTTTCCAACTGAGCCATATTTGGTGTGGAGTCCGACTTCCTCAGTTCACACATGCCATAGGTACCCGTTTATAGGGTAGACAACCATTCACACACAAAGAAAGGACAAAGGCAAGAAAGAGAGAGAGAGAAAGTACATCCATGCCCGATCCAGGATTCGAACCCAGGTCCCACCCATCTGTAGTCAGGTACGCTAACCAAATAATTCAACTGAACTATAATATTATGACAAAAAATTAAAGAATTATGTATTAAGACTATTATAAGTTATGATGGCTTGAACACGGATTAATTAATTAGTTTATAAGTTTAATTATGTTCTTAGGCCATGCCTTGCCTTAAAAGTTTTAAAATACTTATTATTTTACTATAGGTACATCGAATATTATCTCAAAAATAAGATTTGATCTCATAAGAGATCTAACAGTGCTCACCCTGCTCATAAATAATATTCTGAGAGTGCTTTTATAATCATCGCTTAAAAAGAAAAAAGTTTTCCTTTAATCAGCGATGAACCTGCTACATATAACTAGCTTATGATAAATATGAATAATTTTCATAAATTCATATCTATTATATGCTAGTTGTATGTACCAGGGAGGTATTATGGAAATCCTCAGAAAATAAAATTTTTTATTTCCTCAAAATAAAATATTTTCTTTTCTCAGGATATTTTGCACAAAGTATCTTGTAAATTTCATTAAAAGCCTTTTTATTTTTAAATGGTACTTTATTTCTTTAAGTTATTAGTATATTAATACATAATTCGTTAAGATATAATTATTGGAAACGTTAAAACTTGTAACAACAGCATGCTTTCCAATACTGAAATTTAAATGCTTGTGAATTCGGCTTTTACATGCTGAATTTATAAGATTTCTCCACTAATGTAGACACTTGTGTATAATGTACAAGAACAAGCAATGTAAATTAATAATGTATTTTGTTAACTATTAAAACCATTTGTTTAATAATGTGCTTTGTCAGATACTTAAGTCATGACATCAAATCAAACTTAAATCTTTTTAATTGTACACAAGATTTAATAAGCTTAAAAAAATGTTAATAATTTTTGTGAATAAATAAAAATAATTTTTGTGCTATGTTTTAAATAATTAATAATTATGGTAACTAATAGATTAGCATGTTTTCTAATGAATCCAAAATCAATCTTTGGCTTCGAGATTCTTCTTGCAAGATTAGTGCACTGGCCCTAAAACGTAAATACATTTATTACATAGCATGTCATATTAATCACAAAAGTTAACTTTTCTGAATTGGCTTTCCCAAGTAGAATACTTGTTTCAAAAACTTATCTGATCTTTCGGGTATTTTTAACTATTTTAACTGGCATCAACACAAAGTTTCTATGATAACAGGGCATGGAGAAGACGTTAAACTAATGAAACTTGCGTGACTGCATTCGATGATGAAGCGAAAATAAACCAAAAGACGGTCTGGTCATTTCCTTAGGAGAGGCATTTATTATTAATTTACGAATCAACAAACTAGTAAAATAGTCTTTGGTTATAAATTAAATCTGTAATCGAAAACATCTGCTGAAGTATTTAAAAAGGATCACTTCCCGTCTGTCGATCGAAAATACATTTTGAATTTTGATACCAAATGCAAATCAGATGACCCTAAAGGAATATTAGTAAGTCGGTTGGCATTAAGAAGTAAATTGAAGAAGATTAATATTGAAAGTCCCCACCCTTTACAAAATTCGATGCGTTGAAGCTAATTGAAAAGAAATCTCTTCAACTTTTGATGAATAAAACTATCCCTCTCATCTCGTTTAAAAATGTAAATAATGATTAAGTTTTAGTATATTTTATTTTAGGGAAATTTACATATGTATTGATTAACTGATTAAATGGAAAAAGAAATTATGCGTAATTTGCTACAAAATGCATCTTTGTTAATTAGAGTATTATATTTTTGCCTGAATAGTTCTTTTGACCGAAGTCACATACACATACTTTCCCCATTGCTGATCATATCATAATCATGTATCACTGTCACGTGATAAGTTCGACATACTGTGCAATCGAATTTTTAAGTCACTCTACGGAGACGCATTGCTTCCTACAAACATTTAGAGCTCAAATACATGACTGGCCATGACGCTTATCTGGATAAAGAAGCTTGTATATTACCCTATAAATATACTGTACATCAAATATCTCGGTACCTCACTACAAATTGAATAACAACTATATATTCCCTGCCATCAGCGGTTTAAAAATTTTAAATTTATATAATAATTATTTCGATTAAACAAACTTTGCAATGGTAAAAAGTAGAACTTTCCAATATTATTTAGATTAGCTACAAAAATGTGCAAAAAATGAAACAGGAATAAATATTTCAACTAATATAAACTTGTGCATTGGAAACTTGAAACGTTAACTTCAAAAGAAAAAAATTATTTAATCTATAAAAATGAAACTTCAAGACGACAGTGCAGAAATATTCAAAATTTGACTCTTGTTTCTTCATTATATTTATATTTATGATTAGCATAGATTCTGATAATGAAAAAATAAATTTGTAAAGAATATTATTTTCCTTCAATATACATTTACGAATGTTGAAGCATTGGGTAAGAGAGCAATTGTGTGATATATTTTCACCAGTAAAAATGAAAGTAATTACATGAAATATAACGATTAAATGTAGTACACATAGAAGATGCCTTTATGAAATATGTTCGTATAACTACTCATGTTTTTTATATGGGGAACTTAAGCATAATAACAGAATTAAAGATATTTACATCTATACTTCTTTTCTGCTCATTGACAATATGCGTATTTTTGTGCAATTATTTCGTCTTAAGTATAAAAAACGTTTTCAATGCATGTAGTTTTCTTTTAAATGCAATTAACTACAGTCCTTTGTATAATATGCATTAAATGTAAGTAAATACGCAATAATTTTAAAACTAGGCCGAGTTTTAAGGAAATATTTTCTTAGGTAAATTTTTTGTTTTTGGAAATGAAAATGTTTGATAGAAGTTTTAAAATTTCGTACCAATTAGAATTTAATACATACTTTATATAGCCTTATGTCCGATATAAAGCTAATGATTGGAAGTAGTTTAAGTCGGATGACTTAAATATGTATATATATTATTATTAAATGTTATATTATTATTATTATATATATACATTAAATTAAGACTCGTGAAACCAAAATTCATGTACAGTAGTTGTAAGTGTCTAATGAGAGAAAAATTCATCATTGAAGTTATTTTCCATGAAAAAAATGATAGCTCAGCAATGAAATAATAATGGATAAATAATTAAGATGAGAAATCATGAAAAAAATGATAGCTCATCTTAATTATTTATCCAAAGTACTTTGGAAAAAGTATCGGATACATAGATTTTGCAAACAGAAAATGACTTTCGTATACATAGTATAAGATTTTATAGGGCCAAAACTGAACAAAAACATAAAATTTTACAATTTTTTACAAAAAGAAAAATGCTTAATTAATTTCGATTGTCTAAATAAATAGTACTGCAAATAAGAAACCCATTAATTTACTCAACAATGAATCTTTTTTTGTTCGTTGTAAATTTTTTTTCGTGTGGTTATTTTTTGTAAAATTAGTTTGCTAAAACAAAGTTTGCAGCATTTTAATACCATTCCGAGAGTGAAACTTTCTTACATTCATCGTAATCAAAAGTTTTAATTAATAACGATTTTAATGATTAAAATTAATCAACATTTTTACTTTTAATTTCAAAATAGGAAATCACACGGTTTTGATACGATGATCACGATATGCCATTCTAAATATCTTAATGAGGACGTTTAGCTTGAACTTAACGGGGCAATTCATCAGATCTATAATACCAGTAGAACCAGCATTTAACACGGAGGTGTTTGATTTCCGCGTCATTATGTAATTATGCGGGGGCCTGGGCCCCGAAGTGACGCGGGTCCATAGCGAACCGTCCGTTTCCTCCCGCTTTCTTGAAGCGAGGAAGAAGCGCCAGGTGCTGCGGGAAGACGTTCACCTCAAGGAGGGGGAAGTGTGCATACCCTTTTATCCATGCAGATGGCCAGCCGAACTTCCAGTGTCACGAAAATGGGAATTTATAACCTCTCAACAGATAATATAGCTCTGAAGGTATCTCTTAGCCGCCAGATTTATGAATTCCGACCCATCCAAGCAGTTGCGAAACTATGGAGATTTCACTGGATAGTACAAATGCAGTTCGATGTTAAATCGAGGTACCAAGACGAAATCATCAGTTATAATAAAAACTTGTTAAAATGTATCTTATTAATAGTGTATCTTATTAATAGTCATCAGAGTTTATCAACATTTAATCATTTATCAACAATTCTCAAATTTTATTGATTCCATCGAGCTTACGAATTTCATGAACTGAACAAACCTCACGATTTTCCTTATCTCTTGTGCAAAATTATTTATAAGAATTTGCAGATATTTTCATTTTATTATTGAATTTTGTAATTGAACTACACTTGGTAAAATGCCAAACGCAAACGATCTATAATATCATTATAATTTTTTTTCTCTCTCTCTCAGAATATGCAACTAAAACATAAAATTATAAGGCAAAGCATAATTGCAAAAATATGCCTGTTTCATTAAATGAACTGGGTAAATTTAGCCAAAAAAAAAATATATATTGCTGCGGATTCGAAACATTATTTCAGCTTTATTTATATTTTTATGGATACATCTTCATGAAGAAGCCAATATAACACTGAAAGAGTTTTATAAATATATTGAGATTTATAATTTATTATACAAATTAAGGGGACAATAAGATTACCCTTAATAAATATGTATTTATTAAAATTTGAAACTATTAGAGGACATTATTGTTGAATGCAATGATAAAATTATATTTGTGCAAATACTTTATGATACTAGAAATCTTTATATAAGAATAAAAAACATTCGAATTAAAAAAAAAAGAATCAAAAGTCAAATTCAAACCTTCAAATTTTTAAATTGTTGAATTCGCATACACTGGCATTTTTTTTCTTATCTTTAACCGCTGCTAATACAGTTTATAAATCCAACGTTTACTATATATAAACATATATATAATTTTGAATTTCAGAATATGAATAATATATACTATTAAATAATGTGTCTAATGAGAATCTATACATGTACTTATTCTTAAATAAAAAAAATATTTTAATAATAAATCTACACCACACTCTCTGGAAGTTACACATATAAAAATTATTAACATCTGGAACATTAAATGAGCAATTTAATTTAAAAAATTATATATGCTTTTAACCCAAATTATATTTGTTGTAAAATGATTTTTTTTCAACTAGAAAAAACTATTCAAAGACAATCATTTTGATTAATGATCAAATTTACATTCATAATACTGACAGAGTTTTAATAGAAATGCTTAATATATGAAGAATACAAAATATGATGCAAAACTAATTCAATGTATTCCAAATATATCCCAATGTAATTTTTTATGATAATTATTTTTGAAAACAACATAATCACTAGTACAATTAAATATAACCTCCAGATATCCAAAATATAAAATAATTCTAAATCTGTATTTGCCAACAGAATTTCCTTATAGAACCATAGACCACCTTGAATAGATAAATGATTGTCTGACATTGCAAAATGACAAAATGTGTATTCCTTTTTGAAAAGATTTCTGATTTAAGGTTCCGCTTCTTAAAGGTATACCATTGATAGCCAAATTTTTGTTTTACAGAAGGCTGGTGTTTAAAATGCAGTGAGTACTCAAACAGAACTGTTCAGTTCAACTTATATTCGCATTTATTTTTGTTGTTGGGGGGAAAAAACCCGCATCAACCATATTAGCGATAGTACGCGAGAAACAATCTGAGCTGTCATGTTTATGGTGGCACTGCACAAAGAATCAGACATCTGGTCATCTAACTTAACTGATAATCAATTTATTTTGTTTACTACTGAATCATAATTTGCTTTATAAAATGATTTCCGATGTATTTAAACATTCATAGAAATAACCACTCGATGTCTTCTATCTGATATTTAAGTAGATGTGTATATTTGTTGTTGTTTCTGAATCCATCTGGTGTAGCATTATTATACCAGATCATGAGGCCCTCAATCCTCACAAAATCAAGAGACAGAAGAAGATTCGCAAAGATATTCTCCCAAACACAAAAGAGGTTATTGGGGGCTAACCTGGTCGAAGCCACGTTTACAACAGGTAGGATATAGCTTACGTTTGCCATCAAATTTAAGGCCACAAAGATGACCACTAGCAACTCTATAGTCTTGTCAGTTCTAGAATCCTTGAAAGCAATGGAATCAACAGGTATGAGTCACGAGTAGGTGGAATGATTCAGACAGCCCGGGCACCTCCTTTTAGAATAGAATGCAACTTAGTGTAGATGAGAGCAGTATCAGTTGTAGAAGGACTAGCAGCGTCACTTTTAGCCAGGACATATCCCTCTCATTTCAGTGGATATCGATCTGAGAGGAGATGCATTGCAAGTATAAGCAGTGGTTGCAAAAAACTTGCACGATGTGGATATGGAATTTAGGAAAGAGTACTTTTAACTTGATGAGCATGTGTTTATATTCGGATCAATGGATTTATCAGTGTTTAGAGGTCTAGAATTGAAATATTAGATCTTACAGTTTATCCGTATGTTGCTGAATTAGTGATAGTTTCATTTTATAAACTTAACCTCTCACTTCGTTTATTATTATTTTTGAAAAAAATCAATGGTCCAGATTGTAGGATCAATGCCACTTTCTGATTTTAATACAATTCAGTAGATGAAATGTTTTTGGGAGATGTTTTGGAGGCTTTTTATCCCTTTCCAAATTCTAAATGAGATTAGAACTGCTTTATGTGATTACAATCCATGTAGTTCCTGTATAACATCAAAATGCCATGATAATTATTCGGAAGATATTATTGCTGTTCAAGATAATCATATTTGCTGCTAAATATTTTTGCATTTAATTTTTATGTTTTATGGTAAGAGTTTTTATTTACTTGATGATATCACAAAATACAAATATTTACACAACTTTTTGTGTGTGATGTATTAAAGATTGTTATTCTGTTCCGCTAAATTTGCTTCCATACTTTATGATTTATCCTATTTTCCCTTCGTTCTTTCAATTTGAAAAACAGTATATATTATATTAATAAATATTTTGTTCATTTTGAATTAATATTTTTATTCTAAAATAAATAAATCGCTTTAACATATTCTATCTCAGATAAATATTACAAAAAAACAAAAATTTTATTAAGTATCAGTAATTTATTATTTATAAATGGATTTTTTTTTAAATGTAACTCCTCAAAGTAATGTGTGAATAATCATAAAAATATCTCTCAGAAGAAACAAGTGAATACTTTTTAGTTTCCTTATCGTAAAATAATGCATAAATTTGTAAATATATGTAAGTAAAATTGTCGAAATTTTCTTTTAATATTTTTACTGAGAATAAATACATTTTTTACTATTTAAAAATTTCTAAAAATTATAATTAATAAATAACAAAAAATGTGCAACTTTTAATATATATTTTCCACCCGTAAAGAAAAATTCAATTAAACTGCTCTTAAAATATAATCTTTAAAATATAATTAAAAATATAAATTTCTGAAAGAAATATATTCACATTAAAATGTTTTTTACTGAGATATTTTTATATGGTGTTAATTGTATACATAACTAGACACATTAATTCATAAGGAGATAAGGTGACTGATTTAAAAACAAGGATGTAATAAACCCACTCGTTCTCCGCTTACTATTAGATAATATTATTTTTTTATGAATAATCTCCATATTATAACTAAACAAGAATTCATAAAGGTGTCAAACAAGTTATGTTACATAAGAAAATATCGAGACAGAATCACAAGCATCTAAATTTTTCTTTTAAAATATTTCACAAGGTCGGATTCAAGTTCACTGACATTCGCCAGACTTCTTGTGGAACCCCACCTTATTAACTTTTTAGTACATCTTTTCCTTCAGATTATTTCAGGCAATCAGATCACGTGTCGTAATAACCCAAAACTTTCATCAAATCTGCCATTAACTTATAAATTAAGCGCATGCGCCATCTTTTCGGAAGCAACTTCCACGAGAAGGCTGGCTCCCCCTTCCCCCTTTCTTGGAGCTGAGCTAGAGAAATGTCACCAATAAACAAAATGGAAGGCCTGAGACCACCCTTTTTTACCCTGGTGACTTTTTCCGCAATCATTCCGTATTCTAATCTAGAAATCCTTATGAAGGCAGATTTTTAATGGAGAATCAGAGACGAACGCAGCTGCCTCCCTTTCGTACAACCGACTACTTACTGGGGGTTGAAAACAAAACAAAAAAGAAAAGAAACATAGGCAGATGTACACTCGTAATTAGAGAGAGACATGTAACGATAGGGGAGCATTTTTTTTTCTTTTTCCCCCTATTTGAATGGTTATGTGGTTTAGAAGTAGGGCACATCATTGAGATTGGAAACACATCGGCTATTTTTTTTAAAATAATTGTTCTCCTGCCAAACATAAAGCTTAAAAAGGGTAATTAAATGCATATTAGGCAAATATGATTGTGACAGTAACGGATGGTGCGAAAAGTGTAACAAAAAACATTAAAAAATTAATTTTTAAAATTGCAAAGTAATTCATTTAATTACTTAATTTCAGCATTGTTAATTTATATATATATATATATATATATATATATATATATATATATATATAT
>JAPDSC010026617.1:69555-102848 GCA_026290005.1 Latrodectus geometricus
TATATATATATATATATATATATATATATATATATATATATATATATATATATATATATATATATATATATATATATAATACAATTTAAAAACACCAAACTGCATGAAAACTATTTATTAAATTGTTGACATGGATCATCAATGGTATTTTTAAATAAATTCTTATGAAATAAACTTGTAATAATATTAAGTTTATAAATACAAAATAAAGAATATTAGGAAAGTAATTTGTGCATTTTACTTTTTTATTAAGTAAATTCTAATAAGCCGTAGTAATAATTTCAACTGATTTCTTACACATATAATATAAAGCCTTTTTTTGTTGCGTAGGTAAAAATGGTAATTTATTTTATACATAACACAAAAGATTATTTTTATTCTTTTAGTTTAACGGCAAAATAATTATAAGAATAAAATTATTTATGTTTCAGTATTGTATTATCATATTGTGAGAACGGGTTTTAAAAACTGCCTGGGATATAACCTACAGTACATAAAAAGTATAATGTGCAAATGTCCTATGATGATTTTAAGATCTGATCAAACTACAAGGTTGGGATTTAAATTACCAACTTCCACTCCGAATTCTTGCGCAAAAGAGACAGAAGGTACATAAAGGGATCGGAGAGTTCTAGGTTTAGGGCCAGAAGCCGAAATTTCTATTCCTAAATATATACCTAGCATTCAATTGATGTTTAAAATGCTACCTCCAAAAACGAGAGTCTCTCGTGTCAGTTGAAACCCAACAGAACCATTATGGGCCCAATTTGATGAGTGAGAGAGGTATCGCATGGTTCAAACTGTACTTTCCTCTTGTAAGATAGTTTTTAAAAACATATTCTTTTCTCAATTTTTAGGCCACTTCTCCTCTGACCAAACTCCACCAATTTACCTTGTGGAAGCATCATACTGGTATTTATGCGTATAAGTATTCATTTGCTATTTTCTTGCCTAGAATCGCATTTGCTATCTTCAGTTTCATTCTTTTATTGCCGACATTGATATTGGGATCCCTCTAAAGATTTAAAAGAACATATTGCTCATAAAAAGTTTTCTGTTATTTAATTCAATAATTAGAGAGATAAATTCTGCACAAGCTGAGTGGATGTCTTTAATTTATAATCGAAATAAGACTGTTTTATTAAGATTTCTTTGACTAATAAGTGTCAAGCGTTTTTAAACGCAATTTAGATCATTTGTTTCTTTTCAACTCCAATACTTTATATGTAAAATAGTAATTTTATAAACAAAATTTTTTTGTTTTAATAAATATTGCTATTAATGAAGATCCCCAAACAAATAAAGATCACGTTATTTTCAAATTAATAGTTAGAATAAGGGTTGAAATTCCAAATAACTCATGGATTTTTAGTGAACTTATGTGTTTGCCTATAATAATAGTGTAAAATATAAATCCTTTTCTCTTAATAAAAAGAAATGATTGTTTCTTCCGAAAATAAATAGCAACACAAAGCAAACAACATGTTGTTAGCTGATTCTTACCCTATTCATTCTTACCTTAATTATTGGCGAGCTTGAGATTCATTTTTTAAAGGATATATTTTTATATATAGTGTTTTCTTAAAACATTCCTTAATCAGAAATTAGACCAACAAAATTTGATGGTGTTTAAAGACACTTATATGTACTTAATTTAAAATTCGTATTCATGCAATACGTTATTCACAATGCTACAGGCGCCTGGAAATGGTACATCGGCCAAGAATCGAACATTTATAAGTAGTTCTGTTGAGGAAAAAATACAACAATACAGTTGATTAAATAATTATTTGGTAAGTAACATACTGAGCGCTTAAAAGAAATCATTGAAAAATACGATCCAAATTATCCTGTTGAAATATATATTCTGAAAACCATGAAATGAAAGACAAACTAGGCGTAGAATGCTGTTTTGATGCTTTTATATTGTAAGAAGATACAATAATCAAAGTCATCAAGTTATTGAATACAACAGATGTATAATTTTTTACTTGTCGAAATATAGAGAAGTTAGAAATTTATAATATACTTCGGTATATTTTTCACAGTTAGGACAGTTGAGAGGCTGAATAAGTAATGGACAGTGTACATTGAAACACTCGTTCAATGAATGTAACTTATATGATATCTTTTTGAGGATATCGATACGATAATAATGTCACTCATAATAATTAATTCAACTTTATAAAACTTCCTCTGACAATCACTTGATACATTTGTTTTGAAATCAGCGAATTTTGTTTCATGTTTCACATGGTTCAAAGTCCTCATAATTTTTTTAATAATGAATTTAATAACTTTTTCTAACCAATAATAATATTTAACTGAAAATATATTTCATTGTTTGTATATTAAATTCCAGTCTTAGATTATCTGTGGATTACATTAAATTTTTTTCTTTATTTGGTGAATATCATAATCAGCATTACTAAAGTCAGTTACATGACATAAAAATTGAAAATGACAGTTAAAAAAAAAAAAAAAAAAAAAAAAAAGTGAAAGAAATGTCGCATTACATTATTTTGTAACTTTTTGATGCAATATTTATAATAGAACACTATATAGTCACAAAGATCATCTTTCTACATGATAATGCAAGATAATATGTTTGATGTCTTTTTCTGATCGTATTCGATTCTTGTCTTCACGTGTGCTGTCCATAGACCTCTCATCTGTTGAAAACATATGATCTTATGTTTGCTAAGAGACTAGGTACAGCATGGAATGAATTGCCCCTTTCTGTCATCCAAGCAAATTCGACTCCATTCCAAATGAATAAAACTGTTTTAGCTGCTTATGGTGTCGACTATTTCTACTGACTTTGCAAGCTCTAAAGCTACTTGCTAATTAATTACTACTTTTATGTGAAATAAGTGCCGCCCAACCTGTTTAGCGTTTAGCGTACCTGACTACAGATGGGTGGGACCTGGATTCGAATCCTAGCTCGGGCATGGATATACTTTCTCACTCTCTCTCTTTCTTGTCTTTGTCCTTTCTTTGTGTATGTGTGAATGGTTGCCTACCCTATAAACGGGTACCTATGGCATGTGTGTACTGAGGAAGTCGGACTCCACACCAAATATGGTTCAGTTGGAAAAGTGGAGCAGCGCACCCCATATTGCCAGCCTGGTTGGTACACTACAACAACAACAACATGTGAAATAAATAACTTTTTTATTTAATTTTCTTCGAAGTATTGAGCAACTTTAATGTATATGTAATACGGAAGTGTAGCTATGTAATTTATTTTCTTAACCCTTATGTTTGCGCGAGAGTGATCGTTTTACAATTCTTATTCGTCATTAAGAAGTTTTGAATTTTCTTCTTATAATATTTTATTAGTAAGTTATTTAATTGGGGAAGAATTTTTTCTTAATTTTTAAATAGAAATACATTTTTAATAACTCTTTTTTAGAATATTAATTAATGTTAGCGAAAAATACTTTTTTTATTCTTTTTAATCGGAAAGTAACGTTTTTTGTGATAAAAGTTTCCAACAAATCCAAAAAGAATTACATATATCTTAAATTTTTATTGCACTCCCCAGTATCTTAATTCGCATTGAATGAAAATTGCAATGAACAGATATATTTTTGAAAAGTTAAATGCATTCATTGCAAGTAAAGGAATAGACATTTCACTTTTCTTCAGAAAAGTACATTAGTATACTTTCTGAAGTAATTTCTGCTAAAACAAGTGCATCATGCGTTTGGATTACAGACGATTTAATAGTTTTGGGTATTTTAAAAACAAATAATGAAGAGAAATTAAAACAAGAAAAAATATAACGTATTCAGTTCGAATAATAAATTATTTTGTATAATATTTGTAATTCACATCCGAACATGACACGGAAGCTGGATATGCGTGTTCAAAAATTTCTCTTAATAATAAAGAATGATTTAGGAACGTTGCAAAAATATTTTTATTCCTTTGGAATAGTTCCAAATGAAAAAAGTCCTGAGAGGAAAAAAGTTCTTTACTGGTTAAACTTAAAACTCAAATTTGAATGATTAATCCGATTATAATTGTTATCATGATAAAGAAAGCAAATGACGTCAAGCATTCCTTCTTCTCATGCCAGAATCTAGAATTTAAAATTACTTATATATATATATATAATATATATATATATATATATATATAAAACCATAGGTTGCTTTTTAAATTTATCACTTGCCAGTGAAAACTCCACTTCTGAGTAATTCCACCCTTTTTCACTGTCCTCTTTGGTCACTTCTGTCTGTAGCAGAGGTGAAAAAGTTATATCCCCTTTTCAAAATTTTATCTCACCGAAAATACGGAGAAGAAAATGCAATCTCCCATGTATTCAATTCCCATTGTTTGTGCATGGTAAATATTGATATTTTCAACACGCGCAAATTTTCACCACGAAACAAAAGTTTCCATGATCTGTCATAACATGTGAATAATCCCCATTTGCTGCAAGAGAGCAGCTCTAGACTAGTCTCTACAACAAAGTAGTATGTTGTATATGTTTTAGTAACTAATCTTTAAGTACTACTACCAATCCGTAGTATCTACGGATTTCCTTTGGAAGTACTAAAGACTCACTCTTTCAATTCTGTGTATTCCAAAATCAAATTAAAATTTATTCTCCTATTTTAGTATAATAATAATATATGTGAAATATATAATCTATGAGAAAAATTAACAATAATATAATGCTAATTCTTGTATAAAATAATGAATATAGTAATCGATATGATACTTATTTTATTTGAATATGAACACATCAAACTTTAGAGAAGACTTACTTTCAAACTATAAAAGTATATTTTACGTAAACAGATAAGGTTGTATAGCATGTTGAAATATTGTAGTTTGAAAATATATGACCATAATTTACTATATTAATAAAAGTATTGATTATAATAAAGTATAAATAATTTGTCATTATTGTACATAGATAAAACACTTTCAGTTGTTTTTTATTTGAAAAATGCACACTTTAAGAACTTTTATTTAAATTTAAAATATGTTTTAATGGATTCTGTTATTATTTACGATTTGTTCAAAAATAATGGCGTGCATTTGAATTAAAATTATATAATTGAAGCCAGATTTTATACAATCTTTTATTAGTAATATTAAAATAAAAAATGTAAATTAATTTATACCACAGAAAATATACAAATAATTTTAACTTTAATATAAAATTTATTTATTTTTACGAATTAAAAAAAATAATTTATTATCAAATCATATTTTTAAAATTATTTCCAAAAATATCACTTACTCCAATCAATAAATGAAAAATGAATGTTTAATTAGTTTCAAATTTTTTTTTCTCTTCAAGTAAGATAATTCCCAAATTAAAAAATATGGAGAACACAAACTATCTTAATCATATTTACTACTCATGCAACTCATGATTTGATGATATTTATATTAAATAGCACCAATTATGGGTCATCGAGTTAAGAATAAGTAAAAAAATTATTAATAAATATAGAAATTATTGTTTGAAATAAGCATAAGAAACAATGAGCTATAGCTTTTAAATTAAAGAGATCAGATCTGTTATATTAAAATTAGTTTACTATATAAAAGCAAGTTAATTTTCTGGATTACTTACATGGTTTTCTCTCACCTCAGAAAAAATTATGCATTTTTAAGGGAAACCATTATTTTAATAAAAAAAAAAAAATTTAAAATTATTTTTTTAGAGTACAGGGAAATATAATATAATTAATAATACTTTTATGGCTCTCAGTTTTCTGATAATTTTAATGAGTGATCATTCATGACATTATTTCTTTACAGCTGTTTCAAACTGCTTAAACACTATACTAATTAGAAAATTTAGAGTTAGAAATGTTAATGATTTGGAAACTAAGAACTATTTGCTTACTAATCAAAGAGGAGAAAGGCGGTGCTGAGTTAATTTTAACAAAATAATTTAGCTGCGTATTGTAAATCACAACTTTAATTTTAAAAACAAGGTAATTAGCTAATATTTGACTTTATAACATTTACTTGAATGCTAATATTAACATGTTCTATCAAAAAGGAATGTTAATATCAACAATAACAATTTTATTTTCATTGATGGTAAATATTCAATGCTCTTTCTGTTTTGAATTTTTCCTTAGCTCTGTCACTTTAAAATTAATTTTGCGATTTGAAATGATTTTATAAATATTTGTCATTGGGTTATAATGTTTAATTTAAATTGTTAATCTCAATTTTTTAACAATAAATAATTTATGAGGAAATGCTCGCCGACATATTATAATAATCTTCTTCTAAACAAAGACAGGAATTTCACAAATCAATAATGTGAAATCAAAATTATTTTTGGAATAATATAATGAATCCATAATAAATTATTTGATATAATAGTATAAAACTCTAAAAAATAAATGAATTTCTTTTATTTACTTAATTCATCTATTCCTACCAAGAAAGCTGAATTTAAATTATGAAAGGATACTGAGAGAGTTATTATTTATCTAAATCTATAGATTTTAAAGTCATATGCATCGTTAGAGTTTAGTTTCGAATGATAAATTGTCACATTTCCATCCACCATTGTTCTTGTATTATATTTAAAATTCAGTTTTGAAAAGCTTTTATGGTTATGTAAAAATATTATGATCATTTGTAATAACATAAGTATATCTCGTGATCCTGTGAAAATAATTTCCAAGTATATTTAGAGTTACATCCTTCATTTCCTGAAACAAAGCTAAATCGTATTATGTGCTTCTTTGGCATAATAGGAAGAATGTTGTTGTTGCACCAGCATGCTTCCTTGTACCTAGCCATGAGTTGGTATTTACCAATTAGAAAGAATCAACCGGATGGGAGTCTTCGTAGTTTAGAAGCAGGGACCAAGCAGAAAACTCTCCAATGCTTCCCAGAGATATCATTTCATTTGGAGGACATTGCGAACACGACATACTTAACGTTCTCAGTCGACATTAGTGAGTACTACAATTGTTTTTTTGCGTCAGAACACACTACCTTTAGTAACGAACACCCTAACCAACTAGGCCACCGCAGCCCTATGATGAAGAATGTTACAGACACCTCAGAATAACAACTCTTTTATTTCTTATAATTTTTTTTATTTTATTAACATAAACAGTGGCATTAAGATATCCATTAGCAATCACATTGATTACTCAAGATTTAAAACAAATTAATACAGCACCATTCCTAACCAGTGGTGATTTATTGAACTGTTAATGAGAATAATGTAATCTTATATGATCTTCTTTAACCTTTTACCGAATTTGATAACATTTAGTAAAATAGTTTCTTATAGATATTTCCAAGAGTTATTATAAAAATAGTCATGCAACATACATTTGTTTTTTAATATTGTTTCACAAATTCAATTTCCTTGACTATAATTTGATTACATCTATGAATAACATGAAAGCTTACGAAATTCAACATTTTAAAGTGATTTTATATTTTTAGTAAGAAATTTATATATCAACTATATTACCTACTTATGTTATATTGGAAAAATACAGAAAACCCTATATATATATAAGTCCTAATCTGTCTAACTTAATAACTAGATAAGCCTACATAAAAATAGATATCCACTATTTAAGCTATTTCAATAGCAAATGGTAAGCGATTTATTTTTAAAGGATGAATATAGATTAATCTATTGCAGAACTGATTTTTTATTTGCATAATTGAAATAACAGACCAATAATAATTCAATTAAAAAATGTTAAGAAAATTCTGTGTACACTGAATTCTTTTTTCCACCAGTTATATTAACATTTTTCTATAAAGTAAATGTGTTAATTGCCTTAATAAATATAAAGCAAAGAAACATTTGTTTACATACAACAAAAAAATTATAAGTAGTAATAGTTTCTCAGATTAACTAGTTGCATTTTTTGAACTTTAAACATTAAAAAATAAATATTTAATGTTATAAAATGTACCTTTTCAATTTGCATTTTCATAAATTAAATTCAAACAAAAAAAAAAAAAATAAAATAATAAATTACAATTACAATAATTAACTATCAATAATTAGATTAGAATTGATGAATAAACGTGTAATTAAATAATATTTTAGTAATTAACATACACATATTAAAGTCACAAAATGTCATAACTCTAAATAAAATTTATTGCTATTAGATCAAGAAGGAATTCAATTTTCTATATCACGATTCATCACTTAACACACCAGTGACATAGTTTTGAAGTTAAAATAAGAAAAAAATGCTAATGAATTTTAACCTTCAAATAGCCACCCAAGTGGATGCACATCCATATTCAATTCATTTTTAATGAATATAAGTCTGCACTTCATTAAAATTAGAAAATTCCTTTGCATGAGATAAATACACATCTAATCCAGTACTCCATGCTTTTAATATTCGTCTGACATGATCAATCGATTCTCTGCTGACGAAAATTGATATTAAAAAAAGCAGACGATACTTAATTGCTTGCTCATTTTTTTTTTTATTTGGAACAATAAATCCCCGAATGGCAACCACACACATAGAAGTAAATAATCATGAAATGACAGCTTTTAGTAGACTAAAAATTATATATCTCTCAACCGGCTACTTTCTTGAGTTAGATATTGGAGGACTCAATTAGTACTCGAAATAATAATTCTTCCTGTGCAATGTAACAACTTAATCACTGTACTAATGTCATATTATTGTTTCTGGCTGCCTTGTTTCATTCACGTTTTACGTCGATAGCCCTTTATCAATGGTAAAAGCAACAAATCGAGCTTAAATCGACCTTGAAGTTGAGCCCTCTCTTGATTTCGTTTGTGACCGTCTCTAATGAGTCTCTAATTTGTCTCGCGGTAGACCGTGATGAAATTTGTGTAATTTTATCACGTACTGTAGAATATATATCTTCATTTATCATTTTTAATAAAATTTCTAGGAGCCACAAAAAACGTCTCCTTTGTTTTGTTAGTCATATGAAATATATATAAATTAATTTGCGAAATCATTAATTATCCAAAGTAAATTTTATTAAAGAATAATATGAATGCATTAAACTAATAGAGATGTCCAGATTTTTTTCAGTTTTTTAAATAATTCAAGATGTAAGAGATATGAAAAGGGAAAAAATAGAATTTAATTATATGTTTTTTTATGACAAATGAACTTCATCTAACTAAGAAGGGTATTATTATACATTTTGAATATTTAAAAATACATTTTACTTTCTTCTATAATTTTATATTTAAATATATTTTTATATACCTACATGAGAGTTAAAGATTTATTTTTCTTAGGTAGTTATTACTTTTCAATTTACAATTATTAATTATTAAGTGTATTTTATGATAATTATAATGTTATTATATTTTTATTACAGTTCATAACATTATATTCTTTAACCCATATTTCAAATAATAATAACTAGATATTTATATTCAAATAAAGATTGATAATATGTTAACACACAAATAGGCAACTTAATGGGACCCCACACAAAGAAATACTCAAAATTACAAAATTTATGTTTTTAATTTTATGTAATAATTTTTTTTATATTAAAAAAATTTTTTATTGTGCAACTGGTATTAATCTTCGAGAAAGATCTCATGAAATTTCCATTAAATTTTAATTGTTAAATCGGAAACAAAATATTCTTTTAAACTTTGTTGTTTTACTATTTTCATTTGAAAAAAATAATTCAAGGAAAGTTCAGAATTTAAGAAAATGCTAATTATAAAGTTATTTTTTTTAAATATTATAAAATATTCTTACTATCAGTCAACAAAAAATTTGAGGAATTGAAATTGAATTGAATTGAAAAAGTAAATAATTAAATACTGTGTTTGGCATTTTTATTGAATTTCAATAATAAATGAGGAATTCTGCTTTAATATTTAAAAAATAAATTATGAAAATAAACAAGAAAAATTATTTAGATATTATTTATTGATAATATTCTGATTTATTTATTTTGTAACATATTTGTGTGTGTGTCTTGTATATTGCAATATTTTATTATATTCATATTAAGTTAAATATTCTTTATAACAATTGTTAACTCTATTTTTAATTTATCTTTTATGAAACCTCATTAATTATTCAAATATAGCCTTAATTTTTTAAAAATTTATTTTATTAAACACTTATAATTCAATCAATTTCTTTTACAATCATTAATTTGAAAAAGAAATAAAATCAAAACATTCTAATAACTACAAAATCTTGTCAAGAGATCAAGAGAAAATACATTTTTGACCAAATGAAAATGAAATTTCTCAGCATTTTTATTATAATAATAGAGTATTGGAAAAATTATTATCTCTCCAAACTCTTATACACAAATAAGAATCCTCCTCAAAATATTTTGATTTTTGTAATAAGAATAAAGATATTTATAATCGTATAAGTGCATGTTCATTTTACAATTAATTTACTTTTATTTATTAAAGAATACATATATGTATTAACTAAATTTATCAAGCTGATAAATTGCTTTTCAAAATTTGAACTTGCTTTGATGTTTGGTAATAATTAACACAAATATATATAGGAAATTTTAAAACACACAGTATAGCAAATAATTACAAAAGTAGATTTTTTACTTTCTTTATTACCAATTAATAAAGAAAGTAATAATAAGTAAACAAGTAATAATAAGTAATGAAAAGTAAACAGATAACTATTTACTTTTCAAAATTATTATTAACATAAAAAATGAATTTCATAAATATGGAAATATTTTTTAAAATATTACTGTATAAATCATTTGAAAGAGAAAATTGTAAGATATAAATGCATGTGTTTTATTTACACACTAATTAAAACAAAAATCTAGTAATTTATATTTATTTGTTTACCATAATAATTATTAAAATAAGAATTGTTTATTATAACGATAATTATATAGTTATTATAGCGATAGTGAACAGAATAAGAGATGAAATTAAATGTATTCATACTTATTGATAAATATAACAAGTTTTCTCTTGTATAATTACTATTACATGAATTTCACTATTTATAATATATTAATATACCAACTTATGTTTTATTTGTTATTTTTAATTTAAGAGTACATTGATTTTAAAAGTTTGAATTTATAAATTTTAACTAGTAGCTTATTAGTAACTGTATTATTTAAAGTCCTCAAAACAAAGTGGTATTGATTTCTTTTAATAAAATATTATCATTTTATTTAAATAGATATAAATATCTGTTATTCCTGTAGGAAAAATACATTTGATTATTTTATATTTAAATTAAATTCCCCAATAATCTGCAATTAATAACTGTTCATATTTATTTTATGATATTTGTTATTGATTTTTTGTTATTCCAATTTGAACAAATAAGTCAGTATAAAATTGCGTTCTAATCCTTGAGTTTTCCTCTTACAAATTCTTTGTAAGGATTACAAGTACGATATTTTGAGCTAACTGCTCCCAATTTCTCTTTACAAATAAAAGTTTCTAAGTAAGACTTTAAGTTTCATTTCATCTACTAATATTGTAAGGTTTATTAATGTTGTTTTCTTATCATTTCTAATCTGAATGAATGAAAATTTTCTGAGTTTGTTCTATTAGATTATATGAATATAATCTATTATATACAAAAAAAAAACCTTCTTGAGTTTTAAATACAGTTTCATGTTGATTGACTATCCATGAATTTGATGTTCAATTAAAAATATACAATTTTCATTTTCTTGTTAAATTATATTTTTAAATTAAGATAAAATCTTTTGACAAAAAAAAATCTAGAAATGTAAGAATTCCCAGGAAGATCTGATGTCATCTATCTGATGAATCAGAGAGCTTTCAACTGACAAACTATAGCCGAAGGATAACCAATATGGTACTGACTAACGCTGAGTAATCCTACAATAGTAGGGAGAAAAAGAATAGAAGTTACGTTTACTAACAGAAATCTCATTTTGTACAGATAAATACCAGTTTGAGTACCAGAAACATATCTTATCTATAACATCAATTTCAACGGGAATATAGTCATCATAGAGATTACAATATTTAGAAAATAGCAAGATGCATCAGAGAACCGGTATGTCTAT
Organism: Latrodectus geometricus; assembly: GCA_026290005.1. Lineage (NCBI taxonomy): Eukaryota > Metazoa > Arthropoda > Arachnida > Araneae > Theridiidae > Latrodectus > Latrodectus geometricus. Next base: position 81,598 of record JAPDSC010026617.1, read on the forward strand.
CAAAATTTCAAACTGATAATATTTGAGAAAATAATAGATGTGAAATTCTTTGAATACAATTTAATATCAAATGCTTTTAAGTATTTTTTTCATTTTAAAATTGAAATAACAAAAAAAAATTAACGTATAAGTACTTGTTTTAAAACAATATGAACTTATTTTAAAAAATATGTAGAAGTTTATTTTTATAGAGAAGAATTTTGCAAACTATTTCATAAAATTCAGAAAATAATTACTTCATATTTATTTCAGATGCTAAATAAAATTCTATAAAGAGAATTTATTAGGCTTATTTCTTTAAGTTTTCATTGGAAAAGAATGTTTTGAAAATTAATAGTTGTAAATTTTAAAAAAATAGCATTATAAAATATAAAGATAAAAAAATCTTTTCAAATATTCTTAGAAAATCTTTTAATTGGCTAAATAGGATGCGTCTTCCTTCATATTAACAGTAAAAATATCACATGTCATATGCTCAAAATTATACCACAAGCTGCATGAAACATATGATAGGCAAACTCATAAAATATGAAATTAACCATCGATTTAAATGATGTGTGGACGGACATCATTTACAAAGATAACTGTATCGATTTCGTAAAATAACAAAATTTATGTTCCATGATTTTTTGATTTTATCATTACTATCTGAAGTATTCACATTTTCTATTAATTCTACATTTCATGGTTAATAAAGAACGTTAAATCCTCAGATTTTTCTCTGGTTAAATATTTTTTATTGAATTTCAGTAAGAATAAATATGGAGACACATTTTTTGAACAAATATCTCTTTATTTAATACATATAAGTTAATAATAATAATACAATTAAATAACAAATTGATATACGTTAACAATAATATAATTTTTTAAATTCAATTAAAAATAATAGTTAAAATGAAAATCTTCGTGTAGAAGAATTATTCAAATAGTAATAGTTGATTTATCAAATTTTATCATTCTTAAAGAATATTTAAGGATTAAAATTATGTTGCATATTTTCTTGATTCAAACTATTATTTTTAAAGCTAAGTTGAGGCTAAGTTTGTTAACTTGAAGTATTACCATTGCAGATATTCCTGATTGTAAAGTAATACTTCTTTCATAATAGTCATTCCACAAAACTATTAAAAGTACGAATGTTTTTAATTAATGTAACTGATTATAAAAAGAACATTTAATTTACAGTTATTTTTTAAATATTTCTATATTTTACTTGGAAACATGAAATTGAAGTCGTATGTGCAATTGTACTTGCCAAGAAGTTTATTAAAATGTATTATGTGCCAACATCATTCCAAAAACACTCAAAAACATAATACTTTTATTGTGATTAACGTAAAAAGAAATAGACTTAAGACTATATTGATTTTTGCGATACTTTTCTTTGGTATTAAAGACTTTTAAATGAAGTAAAAAATCAAAAACCTTATTTCATTAGGATTCGAAATTTAATAGCATATTTTATAACATATTTACTAATATTTTTAAAGAACTACTTTCATACATAATTTTATGAATTAACACGTGTTTTAAGCATAATCAAGAAAGAGCATTTTAATGTTAAATGTGTGAATTATTATAAAGTTTTTAAATAATTGTTAAATTAATTATCAAGTAGAAATTTACCAAAGTATATGCAGTATTTCATTATTATTATTATATATTTTCAGTTATTTTTGTCTATGGTTATATAGAGCATTTATAAAGTATTGAACATTTGTAATAGTCATGGCTTCATTCGTTTTTATTTCGAGAAATTATTCACAGCATACAACTTTCCTTATCGAGTGTTTATTTTATTGCTAGTCTATAATTTGTCAATAATAATGAATTCTTTAAAAGATTTCATAAGAATTAAATAAATACCAATGTAATATACATCTTTATTTATTTTTATTTTGTAAAGTCATATAATAAATAATATATGTTTAACTTTCAAATTTCATTTTCAAATTCAATAATCTTAAGAACAATTTTACATTATTCATTTAAATTTCACAACAATACACAAATATATGAGAATTAAATAGTTTACATATAAATTTATTTTTACACTGCATAACATAAAATATAGAAATAAAAATCATTAAAAAAATAATGACTCATATAAATCAATCAATAAAATCTTCTTTTCATATTAATCTTATTTTTATTGAAAAAACTAAATTTTGAGTTTTCATGCAATACAGTACAGTACATAAACTTAGACATTTTCTCATATTTTTTTTACTTGACAAAAGTAAATTTAAAATAGAATATATCAACTTGTTTTCCTAATTTAAGACAATATAAACACTTACATTTTATTTCTTAATACTTTAAATTACGACATTGTTAATATTTAAGAAAAGTTATCATCTAAATTAAAATGATAGCATGTTTTAATTATATTAATAAAAAATATTTCGATTTAAAATGTTTAATGATTTGCATTTATTCAATTCAGAATTTTCTCTTTTCAAAAGAAAATAATAAGTTTTAAAATTGCTATATTCTTTAATAATAATGAGCTTATCAAATAAAGTTCATGAAACCTCTAAGAAACGATTTTCGCTTAAATATTTAAGGAAACTAATTTTACTTACCGAGTATGCGGAAATAAATAAATTTCATTCAGTATTTCAGAGGCCAATCTTTTGTTACTTCGAATACAACGAGACCAATTTTCAGAAGTTAACACTTTTTCTGAATTTGCTAGAATACATTTTAAAGCAGCTGTTTTTAAATCATCATTTCCTACAATATCCGCTGCCAAAGCGATGTCACATGCAGTTTCTGCGGACAAATTCGATTTCAAATAGGAAGAACAAATAGCATCTAAGGAAAGAATTATATATTCACCAGCGACCATCAATAGCTGTAAAGCACTCGAACAATTTAAGTTATCGATTGTTCCTGTATACAGAAAACCCAGGAAAAGATCTAGAGTTTCCGCCTCCATATTCGATATAATGAAGTCTCCAGTTTCGTTTCCTGTCGTGTCTTGGCCAAACATAGCCTCAAATACTGGTGACCAGGCTGACAGCAGAGCACTGTGAGCCTTGAATATTCTATTTCCAGCTCGTAAATTTACATCAGGACGTGCATTTCTGGTAAACATATGTGATAAGTCTTCTGGCGAAACAGTAAAAATATCTAAACTGGAACTAGAATTTAGAGCATTCCGTTTATAGTTTTCTATGTATTTTGATATTCTTCCTTCTGATACAGAAAATTCACATAACAAGGTGAAAGCTCCGTTTATCAAGTAGTTTTCCTCTTCTGCGAGTATTTTTTGTTTATCTAGGAAGTTAGAAAACAACCAAAAATCATTTTGTAATCCGGATCGAAACACATAATCAGACTTTTTAGAATACTTCTCAACTTTTTCGACGTCCAGTAAAGAAATTTTGCATACCACAAGGTAAGATTGTGCGTCTTCTCTTCCCACTTTCTGGAGACGAATATTCAAAAACTCATGCTGCTCTCGTATTGTCATTTTAATACTCATTGACGGAGAACAAGGAAATATCTCACTTTTTATGGTGTCATGGTGAATGATGTCTTCCACATTCCAGAGAAAAGTATTTCTATGCACGTCAACTTTTGTAACCGCCTTGCAGACAGAGAATGGTTTCACTTTCGAACTATGTAAAATCATATGACACTGTATGGTTATAGAACTTTTTTCCCAATGGTCGGATTTAAATCTGCTCATTTCAAGACACTCACTCCAACTACAACACTTTCCTTTGCCAAAAGTGTGGCTCTTGAAGTCCTTGGATAATACGAGTTCGTTGTCACTCCCAAAAACATCAATCTTGTAATCGATACAAATTTCATTCATGCCATAAACAGTTCTGTTTAAAATGCATGAAAATATATTTCCATTATTCATTGCTTTGGAACAACCCACTATTAGATACCAAGATGTTCCATATAAAGTTTCCGCAGTAAATACAGGGCTTGTCAAATCGGTATCTGTCTTGAAAGCACCAAAAAAGAAATTTTCTATTTCCCAGTTGAAAGAAAATTTTTTTATTTCATTTGGCATCCTTATTTTTTCCAAAAGAGAAGCGCGTTAAGCAAGAAAAGGATTATTTGTTTTCTGGTGGTGATACAACAGTCAAAGATACATTCAGCAATCTGGTCCGTCTATTTGTACTACTCTTATCAGACTATCAGTATAGAGCTATTCAAATAACTGCGTTCTTATTGGTAGGTACCAATATTACTTGAAATGCATCTGATTCATCTCATTATCAATACATACCTTTTCAAGAAATAGAATTAGTAATTATTAATGTCACCAATATATTTCTTTGAAAAAGACACGTTTCCTTAGAATCAAAATGAATAACTATCAAAAATCACTTTTGAATATGAAATTAGTTTTAATATATCTCAATAAATATTTTATTTCTTAACAATCATTTTAGTGAGAAAAAACGATAATTAGATCATTTTTTATTCGTTAAAAACAATTATATTTCCTTAATTTTATACACACTTTGACCATTTTCATCTTTTTGATAAACTTATCAGTTGCATTAAAGTGAAAAATTATTATGAGAACTCAGCAAAATAACAAAGCAGTGACTGCTCGAATAAAAACGGATTCAATAAACGTAAAATATAAAATGGTTTTATCAAAATTCCTCTTAAATCATTAAAATACAACTGCATATATCCTCATCTAAGGTTTTTATAAATATCAATTATAATACAACCATATCGTGTACAGAATTTAACTACTATTTTTTAGAAAATATTTAAAATTTAATAAGCAACCAAACTGAGTAATTCTCAAAAATATTAGATAGAATGTGATTTTTAAAGTTTTAAGGATATATTTTTTCTTCCACTAATTTGGGTATTATTCTCCATTTGGTGAACCTTTTTTTCTAGGACTGTTTAAGTTATCAATAATAAAAAAATTATACTTAACTGCTAGCCAAAACTGACTTTTAACTTTATTCACTGTCAAATTATATTTCTAATTGGCAAAAACATTTTTAAGAAATGCACAAGAATTTTTCATTAACAGTTACACAGATACGAGTCCACTAAGAATTAAACAAAGTTACATTTCAGCAGTTACATGATTTCAAATAATGAATTCCTTTTAATTCCGAACCGAAAAGAGAAAAAGAACTCTTCAGCTTTTTTGTTTTATAAAATGTAATCATGGGATCTCTAATCGCCAAAGTATTTAAAAATATTCATTGATAATTTATGAAAGTTATTGAGATATATCGAAAGAATAAGGAAAGCCTCGATCGATTTGCAATTCTTATAATAATTTAAATACGATATGGAACATATCTATATAAGTTTCAACACCTTTGATTTTGTTCTTGTTTTTGTTTCTCGCTCATTTTTCTCCAGTTTTTGGTTCTAGTTACTGATTCCCCTATTCGGTCTGCATTTAAGCAGTTCTATAAAGCCATAATTTAAATGTAGAATGCTATTCCTCTTAAGATGTGGAGTACTTAAATATGGAAAACTGATTTCGGAGCAGAAAATGGATCTTCATAGTTTAGAAGAAGGGAGAAAGCGAAAGATACTTGAGTTGTTAATCATGTTATATAATGTCACCTAGAAGACATGTAGGTCAGTCACCACTATTTTATTTGGTCCATTTTCCATTCATGAACGCGATAGACCTTCGATTAGAGCCTGCCAATCTTCATTCTTCTTATGGATTTAATAACGAGAGCTTTCAATTTAAAATCACATTTCTTATTCTATCTAAATAACGCAAAACCTTTTAACTAAATATATATTTACATGTTCATAAATAAATGATTATGATAATTATAATAATGTATGTAAAAAATGAAACTTAAAATTTATATTCATGAAGTCACTTTTGCTTACACTTCATAAAACTTAAATTATTAATCAGTATTGAGGTTGCCATGATACCATATAGTATTTCATTGTACTGAGAAGAAAAAAAAATTGATATTGATTTAAATAGTTTATGTTTTCAAATGATCTTTAATAAGTTAAAAGATCATTTGAAAACATAAACTATTTAAATTAATCTTTAATAAGATTAATTTTACTATATCCTACCTTAAACTCTTCCATCAAAGAAAATAAAATATATAAACAAACGAATGTCTCAGTTTCCTAAAAGTTTACGTTATTTTTCTTTACTTCTATAGCATAAAAAAGGAAACAATAAATAAAATTTACAGTCGCATATCTGATAAATTTATTGATGAATTGATTTTCATTTAAAAATTATATGATATTGAGTTGCGCCAGAAAATTTGTTGTAAATATTTCTTATAAATGTCAACAGAAATTTCAAATCTATGAGTCAAATACAATTTTTATTATAAAGAATGTAAATATAGATAAATTTCATTAAGGATATTTATTTACTTATTATCTAAAGTAATGAAATGGTATGTGCGTGTGTATTATAATTATTTTAAAAGATAAATTTCATAAAGTGGTTTTTTGAAATGAAAGTAAAGTCAAATGAAAAGGGCAACAAAAAACATTTTTATATGCTTACGTTCGTAAATGTATTATTTATGGAATTTTTAAAACTAAAACAACTGTGTTTTGTTCAACAGTTCATGTGATTTTCTAGTAATAGTTTCTTTTAAAAAAATATATATCGAGTCTCTGCTAATACAACATTATTAACGTTTATTAAGCTGAGATTTCAATTGAAACCTGATGGAAAACTATGTTAAAAATTTAAACATAAATATGTTTATAATTGTTTCAATAAATTTAGTTTATTGGCGAAAATCATACAACACGCCATTATACATTTAATATCTGTACTTATCTAAAATTAATGCGATTCTAATTGTATCTAGTCTTCAATATTTCTGAATTTGTTCAAGAAGTTTAAAAGACCTTATGTTCATTTAGAAAATGTTGATATATGCAAATAGATATCAATATTTATTAAATATGAAAGAATTCCACCATAATATGAAAATATCTATTTAAGTGTCTAGAGCAAACTTTTAGTCCATAAAATGAATATTTGTTTGTTGATATTTCTGAATTCATACGCATCTCTTTTCGAATCATATTTCAATTTTGATAAATTACAGTTTTAGCCATATTGCTCCAGCATAAAAGTTTCTTCAAACATTAAGGACATCATTTCTGTAGACAATAGCAATCATGACTCCACGAGAAAAACATGGGAAAATGTTGACACTTTCTAAGAAGTATCATTTCAAACATTCAAACTGTTATTCTTTCCCATGGGTGTTTGATAAAAGAAAGCGAGTTTCGGGAATTGATTTAGAAATGAGATAACCCTTGCTATCGTTTAAAAAGATAAACTTTTATTCATTCGCAAAGATAACAGTCTTCCAGGGGACGAGTTATCTTTCCGATTGCCTCCAACATTCCTTTTCGTCTTAAGATAAGAACAAATAATTGCTGTCCTCACATACTGATTACTTTCGTGAATAACTTCGCATACTTTAAACGCTGACATCAGTCTTCTGTGGGTTGCAGTAATAACCCGAGTTCAGTTAGAGTTGTGGTATTAACTTTTAAATGTTTTCACATCTCGTATAGCTTTTTCTCATTCAAAAGAATATGCATATTTATATATATTAACTAACAACTGATATTAATTACTTAAGATAAATTTATTAATTAAGAATTTCGTGTATTTATGTTAAATTTATCTATTTTCTAACAGAATTTAGTTTTTAATATCCATTAATCTTCAAATATAGTATGAGTTATCAATAACTGGAAAGTTGTAAAAAGTGTATCACTAAAGCACAAATTTAAATATTTCATTCACACACAGTATAATATACTCCTTTCAATAAAAATATTTCAAGGAAAAAAGCAATGAAAAACTGATAAAAATACATGAAAAAAAAATAGAAATTGAAACCCATCTCCGGTTGCTTAATAAAAGATGAGATTAAACAAGAAATCTTCTACTCGAAGATTTGCAATCGTTCAACAAAGAAATCAGGGTAATCCTTAGATGACTGTTGTTTTTTCGTGGAAAATTAACGACATAAAAATGACATATCAGGTGAAAAATGAAATTAACAGCTTTCGACTCAAAAGCAAAAAATCTTAAGTCAATGTAAGATGATTGCATTGATATTTTTAATTGGTGCACTTATATCGTATAATTGTTAACTGGATTCCTAATAATGACCTAAATAAAGTTTAAAGAAAATGCTTATACTTGAATTTTAAATGCAATAGAAAAATGTAGTAATGCTCCACATCCTATTACGTTTAGTTATATAAAAAGATATAAGACTTTTACAAAACTTTATAATTTTAATGTGTACATTGAAATCAAAATATGACAATATGAAATACAATATGCGATTATTCAAAATTTAAGGCTACACTATTTTTTAAACCCCAATGCTACAAGTTAAATGGAGTTCAATATCTGACAGTTAAAAACTATGGTAAATTATATAAATATTTTCTGCTAGTTGCCATCGAGGAGAATTTTTCATTGATATTGTGTCTAATTCATGGGTTACAAAGGAGGAAACTAGGAAAATTCTCAGGTACCCATCTTGATAGACATGAGTGCAAAATGAAAAACACAAAACTCATTTCTAGTTGTTCAACATTGGCACAATATCTAACCCACATCTTTCCACTCCTAAGACTAATCCCCTCTGAGCCCCTAATAAGTTTAATGTAAAATTCTAACTTTTTTTTTCAATATATATATGCTTCTTACATCACAATAGATGTGAACTAGTTTCATTCTAGCTAAACAAGAAATGATTAAACTTACGATTCGTCAAATATTTCCAGAATCTAAACATTTGCAATCTATAAAATTATTTCCATAAAATGTCTACTACTTATAAAGACTTTACAATTGCGGAACATTAAATGAAAAGTAGACAGATTTTTATGAGAAGTGATTTAATTACTGAAGCAAGAAATAAAAATCGATCATTCCTTCAGATTTTGAAATACATTTGAAGTTTCAAAAATACTTTATTTGTGCCATTTTCGTCCTTGGTGTTGAATATTCAACACAACGAATCTTTTGAAATTCGCAAGATTTGAAGATTCCTATGAATGATTACAGTTTTTTAAAATTCTTTTAAGAGTATTGGTATAAATTTATAGAATTTAAAATTTTAAGCAATTTAATTTCATTTATAGTACAAAACAGGAACATTGCCAAGAATAGAAAATGGTCAATTAGGCAGAGTGACAAACTACGCGAGTACAAAAATTCAATTAAGGTGTAATTTTTTTATTTCCATTGGCATATTAGAAAATAATTGAACATCAAAAAGATAGCAATAAATCTATAAATGAGAGCGAGCGTTCTAGTGGTGTTCTCAAATTGATGTCCGAAGAAGAGCAGGACACCTAGACAGGTGAAACAAGTCCATTTCTTCTTGGAGATCACACAAGTTGCAAAAAAGATAAGAAGCAAGGTTCATGTGACATACATGCTTATTCAGGCAATCGTGGAAATCAGATGAAACATAACAACAGATGAAATTTTAATAAATAAAACTAAAAAATTTAAAGTAATTTGTTTTAACTCAGAATGGTAAAAAAAGACTGGAATTTTCACGAGAACACTGTGAACTTATTCATTTTGGTCAATCCTAAGAATTGAATTTTATTTAATTATTAAAATTCATAATTTCTATTTATTATTTAGTTCTAAAAGCAGTTTTCTCTTTAGTCTCGATAATTTTATGCCATATTTAAAAGCATGATAGTTCTCAAAAATTCTTGAAATACCTTACATATACCAAAAATTCGCCAAATTCATTAAGATTTGATTTCTATGTACTCAGTTAGAGATTTGGAGACGGTAATTTATCGAGAGACCAATGGGAAAGTTTCTTCATTTGTCATGAGCAATGATAAATTACCTTCCAATACTCAAACTTCGGCGATATGTCAATTATGCTCAATAATTATAGATGAGCCGGCTTCTACTTACCGACACCCTGACAAAAACACACATCCGAGAAAGTCCTAATGTAAAGAAACAACTCTAATTTGCACCCAGGCTTGCTCGGAAGGTGAACTTCAGACACCATAGCCAATAATTTGGCGACCTTGTACAAAAAAAGGCCTATTTTCTAACGCCTTGGCTATATTTTTTCCATCCTGTCACGACGAGCACTTAAATTTTCTTCTTTCATGATTAAATCGGAATGGAAATGCAGAGAAATGACAATTAAATATCATAGTTACGAACGATTTTTCAACACCTATGTTCTTTTCGGTACACTTGGAAAGAGACACTTTTCTTTTTGAAAAGAAATAAAAGTATGAAAAAGAGTCCACAAAAAATAACGCTGGTCATAAGTGATGATTAATAGGAAATGCCGTAACTAGGTAATTACCAATGACTCTTTCTCAAGTAATAAGGAAAGTTTGAAAAGCTGGCGATAATTCTTGTCAATCATTATTTTCTAAAATTACAAGCTTCGCAATGCCTACCATAAATTTAATTGGAAAAGGACTACAGCTATGCACGAACTATGGCTCTAATGCCCGATCGCCTTGGAAAATAAACGCGTATTTCAAATATCGATATCAAATGATGGAAAAATTGACAGATTGATGGGACGTAAATTATCTGTATCTACATTAGTTGTGATTGGTAATGATTTTATATTCATCATTATCAACTACACACATATGTTTTCCGAAACTGAATCATTTGATAAACTATTAAAACTTGTCGAAATAAGCTCTTCTAATTTGAAATGCCATGAACAAAAAAATCATCTGTAATCTCATGTCTGAAGATTATAGTTTAAAATGCATATTTTTGGATGTTATGTACATTTGGACTCTTGGTATTTTATGTTCTTTTGGTTTAAATGTATCTTTTCTAAAAAATTATTTCCCCTATAAAAATTTAATAAAAAAATTTTATTAAATTTTTAATTTAATAAAGAATTAGTTTTTAATTTTTAATTTTATTGGAATAATCCTAATTTATTAATTTCTGATAGTAAAATTATCCAATTAAACTTCAGTCATACCAAAATATTTTAGAACAGATTTCGAGATTACTATAGAGCTCTTGAATCTAATAATCTCTAAAAAATTTGGGATTCAAAAATTAAAATTCTTTGTTCTTTCGTCAATTTAAAATTTCATTTAAGAAATAATTAATTTATTTTATTGAGCTGAAACTTTAAATAAAAGTTTTACAAACATCCAATGGAAAAGTATTTCGCTTATAAAATGCAAATTATAAAATTATTCTAATAAACATAATATAATTCTTAAATACATAGTTAGATTTTTTTTCTTATTTACGCAGTGATTATTATTAGTATTATATATATTATATATGATACTAATAATATTTACTGTATATAATATTATATAATTTAATTCACTTAGATCAATGAGAGAGACATCGTCTACCACTGAGATGTCAATAAAATTTTTTAACAATTTGATTTTATTTTCATTAATGAATGAAAATAGTTTGGTCACGAGCTGCATTCAATCACCCAATTTATTTATTTAAACTAAATTAATTATTTTCACCATCGTAATTAACAACTGTGTTAATTAGAATGGTGAAAATAATTAATTTTTATGTATTTTTTGTGAATATAACCTGTTAAGGTTACATTTATTCTAATTTCATAAGGTTTTTTTAAAATGAATTTATAAATATTTAGAAATACACTGTTTTATATTTACTTTCCCTATTTGATGCGGTTTTTAAATTAAACATCAATCAAATAGAATTAATGTTAAATATGTAAAAAAATTTCTTTTCAGCGTACTCAAGCAAAGAATTTAAAGGTTTCTTGAAGAAGAGCTGAACTAACAACTCAATAGTCAGCACTCCGGCTTTCATTTCAGTAACACCAAGTCGGGCACTTTAAGATTGTTGAATTGATTAAAACTGCATCATCCGTAAAAATTAATCCTAAGACTGAATTCGAATAAGATCTATACTTAGATTCCGATTTATTATGTAAATTCTATTTGTTAGTATTTTCATTTACAATCCGTCTCCGTATATTAAAATCCGAATTAATTAAATAACTATTTATCATTAAAAACCTAAATTACAGTTTATATTGTGGTATTATTTAACAATTAATTTTAATTTTTAAATCAAATTTATATTAGTGTTTTTAATTATAACAATTTTCAAAATTTATATTAGTATAAAAAATATCAAATTTATATTAGTGTTTTTAATTATAATATAAGTAAAATTTAAAAAAAAAAATTAAATTATATCTATTATTTTACTGTGATACAAAATACAGATATATAAATATCACTATATATAGATATATAAATGCACAAATATATAAATATCACTAAAAATCCAAAATTTTCATAATTTTTGAAAAGTGATTGTGGTGTGTGTAAATTTGCATAGAACTTACCTCGGTAGATAGACTACCTAGATAGATAGACAAAATTTTGAGACTATCGATGTGTTTAAATATTTTGTTTTCTTGTTCCTTTTTATATAAAAAGGAACAAGAAAATCAAAATTACTATTAAAACTCACTAATACTGGATAAATTATATTTTAATTCATTTAATAAATTAATAAAAAATTTATTTTAATCAATTGAGTTAGTTTCGATAACTTGTTTATTTTTGGATTATTAAAATTTTTCAGAAGCTTTGTTTCAAGATTTTGATGCTCCTCATAATTCTTATGATGTCCTCTTTCAAATGTTGTATCAAAAGTACCAAGAAAAAGTAAATACAGTCTATTTAACAAAAGCATATGCATTATATTTGAAGAAATAAGAGACTGAATAAAAACAGGGAACAAAAACAGCATTTGATTAATTAGTAGTAATAAAAAAGTAATGTTAATTTCATTAGATTGTGTAAGGCCATCTCTTGCACCTGTATAACTAATCACCATGCGGCATGCATTTAATTGGCTCTTTTATTAATCATCCATACTTATGAATATCATTTGACTAAAAATAATTTGTAATTACACAGTATATAGGATGCGTTCTGTTAATATGTAGTATCTCTGTTAACAGTAGATGCTCATTTTTACAAAATACTAATTTACCAAAACTCCCGATTTATGAATTATTACCTCAATTTTAACATGAGATGCGATGGTAATTTTAATTCCAATTTTAACAACTAAAATTTGAAAAATCTTTTCGATGAACTTATGCTTCTTTCATTAGTGTTTTTTTTATCATCTCCGATTTTTATTTTTTTCATTTTTGCATAATATAACTGAGAAATTGGGAAAGTTATTTTAATTGGAGAATTGTAAGCACTTCGAATTGAAAACAATTGACTGCTTTGTTGATGTTTATATCCCAGATTTCTTGGAGGAATCCTTTTGGAACTTCTTTCGCCTCATCAAAGTCCCGTCTTATAGCCCATCACCAGAGTATAATCAATAGCTGTCATGAGGTACTTTTGTAAAACGTGATCATGATTTGGTATCGTTTTATGAAATTGTTAGTTGACATTCTAAGCGCTATCCACTTGCCATTCAGTGCCTGTAATGATTCTTCAAAAAAGAAAAGACAATATATCTAGACTTTTTTGACATGCAGACTTTAGCAAAGAAACCACCATTATTGAAGAAAGCCAGGAACATTCACTTGATGACTTGAATGACAATTAGCTAGTTAGTCATCCATGAACTTTGATAAATAAACCCATCACTGCCCTAAATTTCATTTTAAGACTGTTAAATTGTGCATTCACGTGAAAAAAAAATTTTCGTAAAAACTATCAGATGATTAAATGATTGAGAATATAATGAATGAGACAGAAAATAAATTTCAGATATCAAATAAGAAAAAATGACAGTTTTCCCATCATCTGCAAAGGAAACAGATAAATGGCTAACAAAAAAGGAGATATTTCTGAGAAAAGCAGCAGTGAATGTCTTTCCTACATCGGAAAAATGAAAAATGTTTTTCGAAAAATGTGATTTCGAATAAGGAAAAGTAAATGATTATTTTACTTTGTTTTTAATCCATAAAATATAAATAAGAAATTACATTTTATATAAATAAGAAATTACAAGTACAAATTTTATTTTGCATTTCTTAGATAGGGCATATTAAATAATTTTGTATTGAAACTTTATAAAAAGAGAGCAATTTAAAATATAACCTTAATTTCTTTATTTAACGAAATTTTCGATATTAAGAACTATTTTACTGTTTCCTACGAGTTCGTAAAACGAGCGTCTACAGTGTAATTCAAAATGTGTAATGATGAAATTCAGTATTTCAAATGACAACTGCATTTTTTTGAGCTATTAAATGTAAAAATATTTCAAACATTTATAAATGTGTTAGATATAAATATACTAGCTGTTCCATTAGACTGGTGATAATTTGGCGCCAAACTACATTCCCAATATGTATCAAATATATTCTTTAAGTTCAAAATCATATATCATCAACACTATCCAAAGAATAATAGGCATTCGAAGATTTATATTTCTGAATGCATTTTTCTAATTTTTTTTCAGGACATTTTTAAATGTTTTGCATGAGATTCAGTTTAATTTCTAGGACTTGGACTCGAGTACTTAATATTCGTATGATTTCGACTTCAAAAATGTATACAATGTATCGAAATTATTAACCATCTTATAAAAGTGCGACTCTATAATCAATTAGTTGATTTCCATATATTTTTTTCAGTTTTATACAAGAACATTCTGAGGTCATCAAAAGAACTTTCGGATAAAAATGAAAGTAATTGGAACAATCACTCGGAGAAAATTACAGACGATTTTTTTTGTCAATAAAAATGTCTGCCAGTTTTCCTCTCAGCTAGTACTTAAATAGAGAAAGCTCCAAAAATATGGGTTAAGAATTTTTTTTCAATGATTCACCTGTTCTGCGGTGATATTTCTTTCGATGTCGAATGCTAGTCAAGCGTAATTATGTCTTCCAAATTTTCCATTTTTTGTGAGCATTCTAATCTTTCTCTCCCCCTTCCCAAACTTCGACGCTCACCCCAAATGACTTTCATTAGACAGAAAAACAAAACAAGAAATCAAGGCCATTAAAACAGAAAGAAAAGCAATGTCCTCTTCTCGATTTCATTATAAATGTAACCCTTTCATTGCGACGGGAAAGTAATATGACTGCGATGCAGATTAAAATAAAAACAAAAATGATCGATATTTACTTTATCTCGCTCAATTACAAATTCATGCATAATTTCGAACGTTTGCACTAGTTAAAAGATAACCGTGGTTTGCTAATTATATACCTCCAGCGGTGATGTGGCATTTTGGATAATGGATTTGCGTTGCTAAAAAGGTGTCCGAATTTAAGTTTCCACTTAAAAGAAGCTATTTTTCTAGTTATTTATGAGAAGGGTGCTGCTGCTCGAGGTGACTGCAATTCTGTCGCGAGGCAAAACGACCTTCCCCTATTTGTTCCAGTGCAAAATTCCTATCAGATCGCCGAGATAAATTTTCAATTTTAATTGAAACCGAAGGGCAAAATCCTAATATGATAGTCTTTTAGCTTCGGGAAGATCTAAGGCAGAAATTTCAATGTAATTTATAATCAAGGACGTTTTTTAATGATATGTTGCTTAAATTATGTAAGAACTTTTTATTCAAAGAGAAAACATTTATTTAAAATAATATCAGATGCATGAAGAGAGGAAATTAATGACGCAGTCATGTCATTAACCACACTTTCATGAAACTTATCATTAAGCAATTTTTTAAAAGAATTGATTTGTAATATCACTTAATAATTATATCACTTATTTAACAGTAATTTAAATTGCCAGTGCAGTTGAAAAAAGATTTTATTGCTTATTTGCATTCATTTAAAAATAATACCTTTCTAGATTATATATCTAGTGTATTAGCAAAGTAATAACTATTGTTATTTATTTAATTAAAGCCCTTTATTAATTTAGCAAAAAAAAATATATCAAAAGATATAAAAAATTATCTTATAATGAAAAACATCTGCATTTAAATTACAATTCCTCCAGGGATTATTTAAAAAATTTGGTCAATAATTTAAATAATTTCAATAAAAAAAATTTGGTTAAATTGTGGTTTAGGTCCCCTTCTTCGCCAACTAGCAAATTTGAAGTGCTTTATTGCGCATGCTCATTCATTACTCTTTTGTTTTAGCTTTTTCAAGTTTCACTTTGAAATCAAGGTAGAATTTTATTTTTCGTTAAATTTGGCATCGGCGTTTTTGAATACGCGCCAAGTAGGTTACCTAAAGCATATTCTCACCAAAAATTTATTGTTTTAATGTTGTTTTATTTATTTCTATTTATTATAATACAGAGGCAAAATAGTAGTAATGATATTGTTATATCAGTTTTCCAGTTTTATATTTCTGTCAATGCGGATTCGTTAAATACCCTGTAATTCTCTGATTCACAGTCAAGTGATGAAGTTAACATATGAACTGGCATTCTTGCCTATATATCACGCCACAATTGTGGAAAGTAATAACTATGATAAACAAACCTAAAAAAGAATAATGAAAATGTGTACATTTTTATTTCATTTAGAAATTTATTTGAATACTCATTATTCATTAACTGCTTACATGTAGGAGAATGAATTTTACTTTCATTCCTGTTTATTACCAAAGGAGTTGAGGGAGCTATTACTTCGACCCCAATAAACCCAATGATATTTTCGTGACTCATTAAACATTTTATTGATGGAATCTATATTCATTATATTATTAAAAAGGAAAGTGTTTGGTTGGTATAATGGAGGGGATTAGAAAAAAAAAGGAGAATACCTTTTAAAGTTTCGAATTCGTTGCTTGACCTTGACTCAGAATTGCAGGTAATGAACACGGAAATTTCTCATAATGCACCCCAAAACGTTAAACCTCATTATAAAACTCGAATATAACGTGAAATCAGTAATAAATATGCTATTATAAATTTAAGATTAGAGGCAAAACTAATGTCAATCTTCCACTCTCTCTTTTTTGATAATGTTATATATAGGGTATTTATGACACATAAAAACTATAAAATAATATTGTACGCAATTCAAATAATGAATTTTATAATTTTGATCAAAATGCGCATTTAATCGACACTGTAAATGCTGATTAGATCTTAATAAGCTCAAATATTAAAATTGTTGGCAGTGTAACATCGCACTATTCTTCTCCTAGGCGACACAGTTGCAAACATTGCACTAATTTTTCTGATTTCAATGCCTTGACACTAAAACATCGAAGTCAGGCATTCTTATCCATCAATAGTATTTTGAAACTTCTACTTCTTTAGGTCTTAGTTTATTATTGCGTGTATTTGACTGATGTTGTTATCTATCTAAATTTTTCTATCTATTTGATCTTCCCTAAAACTTATGTGGGCTCAATATTCCTATGGACAAATATCTCTTAGTGGTGTTGAGCAAGACTGCTAAATCAAATGAATACTTGTTATAAGATCATGGATCAAAATTCCAAAACTGACCTCGATTAAAAAAAAACATGGTTCAATTTATCTGAGAGTGTAGGAATATTCACCAATCCGCTCTCTGGTAATTTTAATAGTAACACCAAGAAAAAATTATGGATAATTTACAAATTGTTTTGAAGTGTGAAAACATCATCGTTTTCATGTACTGAATTGTTTCGCGAATGGTTTTGTGTGTGTGTGTGCATCTTAAAAAAGGAAACGACTTTCAATTGCCCTCGTTTCTGTGGTCGACGGAGCAAGAGTTGTTGCTTACGGAGACTGTTGTTAAACCTCCACTTTACTTCAGGAAAATACTAGCTCAAGAATACAGCATCTAATGGTAGGACATTGAATGAGCAATATGAGCTACCCTTTCCCTACAACACAACTATAGAATCTTCGAATTAGATCTGACTTATTATTTTGTCATTCTTGTCACTTCCCATTAAACTAGTTTTAATTAATTAACATTTATTCTAAGTGCATTTCTGAACTGATGCAATTCTATAGTTATATATGACACTAAGAGTAGTGTCTAAGATAGTTTTCAAACTAAACTGAATTACGGTCAAATGATATTAAGAAAAATTAAATCTTTCTCAAATTTTAGTTAAAATAAATTTTCTCTATTACATTTTAAAAACAAAGTTCAATTAAAAATATTTTATTGTGTTTCTCAATGGCTTTTATTTCGAAAAATGTTTTAGACGGAAACAAACACCAAATTGGTATACATTCTTTTCCTTTTGTTCTCCAATTAGTCTGATCTTGAATCTCAAAAGCAATCATTTATCTTCATTAAAAATTAATTTTTTTTATTATTTAAAAAGAAAATTTTGAATTGCAATTTAGAATCCCACTGATAATTGATAATTTACAGTGAAACTTATGTATTCTTTAAAAATAATTAGATAAAAATCAGATAAACATTTTCTAGTAATAATTACTCGCGAAACCTATTTAAATTTTGTTTGAATATTGCGTATCACATGCATGTTAATTGATTCCCCTCTCTTTTTGGTGTAAATAAATTTCTCATTACGACAAGTATTTTAAAAGAGAATTATATTTCATTGTGGTATTCTAGTAACAGTACTACTTGCAAAGTTGTTGATATTCTTTCTCATTCAGGAATTAATCTAATTATATTTATTGTACGCATTTTTTTTTTCATATCCAACTGGCCCAATATCAAAATTATTCTTTGAAGACTACATATAATTAAAGACATCAACTTCTTTTCTCAAAACTGTTTTTAGAAGCATTTTATGTAGGTCCAGAGCAAGTATTTCTATATATGAATTACAAACTTATTTCTTAGTTCATTTATTTTTAAACTTTTTTTCTCTAATATGTAGGTGCCTTTCGTGCAAAATACAACTAAAAATTCATGAGTATAATTATAAATGTATTATATCTTCTTTTATTTTTTGTCTTACAATATAATGGACTCTAAGCAATTGACTGTAATAATGCATGTGAAAGCAGTGATTTTTAAGTTACACCAGAAGAGATATGAAACAGTACATTTTAAAAGACTTGCTCCTTATGAACTGTGATTCTAATGAATCAATAGATAAAGCTTCACGAAGTCAGTTTATAAGAATAGCATAAAATTCGGATTATCCTTTGTTCTTTAGGGGAAAATAACGGTCTTTAAATTCTGTGTTTTCAGTTGGTAGTAATCAGTAACAATTAATTTCATCGGCAAAAAAAATTTTATGTAACGCCAGATCAAAAACTATTTTAATTTTAAATATCGAGTTCTGGTTTTATTTATCATATTTAGCAAATAATTTCTTGTTTTTCTTAAGATACAAAGATCAGTGAGAATAATTGAAAATAAATAAATTTCTAAGCCATAGATAAAGGTGTTCTTCCCGAACGTGAAAATTTTCTAGAATCTCATGTCCTTCCGTTGATGTGATGGGGAAGTTTTCAAAAAAACTGTCGGCAAATTTAGCAATCGATCTCGCTACTTTAACTTGCAAATTTAGAATAATGGGTATAAAGTTGCAAACACAGAATTTTTAGACACTTCTTAGTCTAATAGAAGGACAATGCTCTTCGGAGCTTAAGGTTTCAGGTACAATACCTACCACTAATGAACAATGGCTGATGGATCTTGCATTTGGACTTTTCGTATACATGTCAATCGAGGTGGATGTTGAAAGTTTTCCAGATTTCCTCTTTTGTTACACATGAATGCGTCCCACTATCTATGAAAAGTTCTCTGTAGATAATTTTATCGGTGATATTAAAACTCCTTATAACAGATTTTAGGCGGTAAATATTTACTACTCGGTGTCAAATAGACTCTAAGAATAATGGATAAGAATTGCGTGGTAGAAGTTAAAATGACTTACTTTAGCCATTGGCCTTCAGATGTTCACAAACTGGGGTCAAAAGTACTATCCCGGGGCACACTGTGACCTAAAGTTAGGACATAAGGTTATGGGTATGATCCCAGTTACGGTTGAACAAGATAGATGGATGTTGCGTTCTACATGCAAAGTTTGATAAGGTGGGTGCTTGAGAGTTGCCGGGTTCTATCCCTTGCCATTCGTGAATACTGTTCACTATCTGTGCCAAGAAGGCAATTTAAGGAAAAGGAAGACATTAAAAATCTTCAGGCTTTAAGCTGTCCCTATCGCGGTATCAAAGTAATCACCTCGACATTGCCTTCTTCAAGGGCGTATGTCGTTGTGGGTGTTTTGGAGTTTTCTGGGTTTTCTTATATTGTATGTTCGTAGCTGATTTATAGTATTTTATAGTTGGGATAAACCACCCAAATTGAACAGTGTGTCTTCAAACACAATTGAACACAATAAAAAATTCTTTTAAACACAATTGAACAGAAAGTCTTCAATATTTATTGAAATTTACCAACTTGACGTATGTAAAACAAAACAGCATTCCGCTTTATCGCTCGTTTCCGTCACCAGTAGCCAAATATGTAACCAAATAATAATTTAAGCATAAGAATAAAAAGATAGACTTAACCTTCCTTCTGTGTTTAAAAACCTGATGTATCATGCAGTGAAATAAATAGTAATATTTATCTTTATAAAGAAAATATTTAACTACAATATTAAGCCTATAATTTCCTAAAAGTTGTAATTTTCTACACACAAATTGTTCTTAAATCATGTTAAAGCTTCATATTATTGAAGGACTTCATTCAAACCTTCTACTAAGGAGCTTGATTTAAAATGTTGCTCAAGCTAATTTTTGATATTTAAAAAGAAAATACCAGAAAATATAAGTAATTATTAAAGGGCTAATTGGGCCACTTATCTTCAATCAATATAAAAAATCGTAAATTTCATTCGGTTTTTCCCATCAATCCCTGAGGTAATTTAATTACACCGCCACGTGAGAGCAGACAATTTTGAAAACGATGTAGCAACAAAGAAATCGTCATCGATTTGCTGCTAAATCATATGCCCACATGAAAATTATATAAAACGCTCCACTAAGTTTGACCTCCCCTCTTGTCGGAGAACCGCTTGTGAGCGCCGACCTTTACAAAACAGTTTATCGCAGTCTATTACTTATTGATGAAAACAATCAACCTGTCACGTCATGTGGCCATATGCCCTTCAGGGACTGTAATCATGCTGAGAATCGCTATCTCTAGGTCTTAACCATAGAGTTTTCAAGGCAAACATCTCAATCCAGAAATGCGAATTAAATAACAAACCTCATTCTTAAGTAAGTTAATATGTCACATTTGTAGACATTAAAAGTAAATGTACCTGATTTCGATTGGAACATAATCAAATATTTTTCTATTAATAAAATATATATATTCTGAAATATTTAAA
>JAPDSC010026644.1:0-18932 GCA_026290005.1 Latrodectus geometricus
CCCCCCCAAAGTGCCTAAGGCACGAGGAGTTACAGATATCGTGGGTTGAAACGAACTCTTCTGCCGGAACGCGTAGTTTGCACAGGGGGTTCTTCGTTTACAGCTGAGTCTTGAACCACAGGTACAGGCGTCACTTTCGGAGAGTTCGGGGAAGCTTGGGTAGCACTGGGAACAGGAACTGAAGATTCAGGAGTTTCAGACATTAAAAATGCTGGCTTTAGACGGTCGACATTGATAATAGATATTATTTATTATACTTTTATAATCAAAATATAATTTTCGTTTATAGTTTAATTCTTTTCGTATAGATGGCAGCACTAATAACGAATAATGTAACCAACCAATCAGAGAACGAACGCGTATTTCTAAGGGTGCAGGATCTAGCCGCCTGTTTAAATCCGAGGAGATTGGTGTTGCCAATCTTAAGATAGAAAGTTTTTCTAGCTGCTGTTGCCAACTTATGAGCAGAAGTGTTTCACCACAGTATTATAAGTTGCTTCTGTGAATATATTTCTAATTTATAAAAAATATATATATAAGTAGATAACTTTGTTTTAATGAAATGAAACATTTTAAAATGCTAAAGTAATTAACCTCCATAATGTCATGCTGTGAAAATGTTCATCTAAATATGAGAACAGCACCTCAAATTACCCTTACTCTTTCAATATCAATTGCTAGTTTCATTCAGGAATTCAAATTAATTCTGACATATTTAAGTTCAGCCATGAGATAAGATCGTCTGAATGACTTAGCATTTTTAAGGGTAGAACTAGAAAAATTTGAAGTGATAGACACTGATGAAGTAGTTGATCAATTTGCTTCATCAAAGGCAAGAAAAATGTGTGTAGTAAATTAATATATCAGATAATATTATATTTACTTATGTCTATAATATGAATAAATATGCTTTTTAACAAGTTTTCATTGCTTAAAAATTGTGCTTTTTAAAAGAATTATATTAATATTTAAGATAAATAATCTTTTTAACTAATTCTAAATTACGGCAAATTCTCTTATTCTACTGACTAACTTCCAAATTCCTAGTTTTGATTTAGATTTTTAATTAGACTTTCTCTGTTATAAATTTAAATGTATAGCCTGATTTCTTAAAAAAATCCTTACATTTTGAAGTAAGTTGTTTTTTTCATTTATATTGTATCGGGAGTTTTTTCTGCATATTATATAACTACTATTCTTGCGGGGAAAAGGGAGAACCAAAATAGAAATTTTACCCAGAAGCCAGATATGAAATTATGCAATCAAAAACGGCAATGATTTTATGAATATTATATTTCAAACGAGATCTCTCGTCATATCTATTGAAGAACTATAACTTGATAATTTTAGTATATGAGTGACTGTGATTCAGGTTCAAATTATATTTCATCTGAGGCTTGGTGACAGTTGAGAATTATTTTTGTTTAAAAGCTGAAGGTAAATAAATTAAATATTTATGTATAAAACAGCTTTTTAATAATTTTATTCTTTCTGGGTTTATATTTCATCAAATAAATCTTTTCCAAAGCACAATAAATATTATAGAATAAAACAAAAATATAATTTATTATAAATTAATTTTAATTTTCAGGTTTAAAAACTTTTTTACTGTTATAATATTATCTAATGATATAAATATCATAAGCAATAATAGTTAAGTTATTAACTCCACCTTGCACATTTGATAGGTTAATATAACATTTAGATACAACAGATCAAAACAAATTTGATCAAATTAAGGATGTCAACGATTTTTAAATATTGCATCAAATTTGTAGTGGAAAATCTGTCTTACTCCTGCCAAAATGTATGTGTAAAGAAAAAGAATGTAAAAACAAGGATATATGAAATTACTTTTTTTATAAGAACGAACATTGATAATATTACTCTCATTTTTATAATTCGTGGGAAGAAATCAAGAAAATCATTTTGCTAATTTCTAATGAATATGATGATTAATAAATGAAAAAAATTTGTCATCCTTTTAAAGACTCATTAAATAATTTAATAGGAATTATTATCCTGATTTTAAATAAAGTAAATTGATGAATTATAAAAGTAGACACAGTTTACTACAGTATTTATGTAAGTGTTGTATTTTGATTTCACGATTAATTCATAACAAATTTCATGGTATATTTCAAAATAATAAATTTTATTTTAAATTAAATTATTTTATTTTATGATTAAATTATTTATTGCTTATTATAAAAAGCGATTTTAAACACAATCCCTTTAATGTGCTCATGCATTCTAAAATCATTTTTCGTTTACGTTCCTCCATTCCTTCGGTTTTGGCAAGGAGAGCGAGATTTGCCGAGGTAACAAAATGTAAATAAATTGGTTAGCGATTCGGAAATACTACCCTTTTTCTTTAATATTCTGTAAATATATTTATAAAAAATTTATATGTGAATAAATAAATGTAGATAAGTATTTGTACATCCAAGTTATTATTGTTACTTTATAAAAACAATAACTCTGGATTCTGAAGTTGTTTCATGGTTAATAATAAGGAGAAAAATTGCATGTGAAAAATAAAATATATCTAAACAGAGAAATATTTTGATTTAAATTATAATTTTAAATACATAACTAACTTTCATAGTAAACGTACATTGTTATTACAAATGTAAGAAAAATCAAACTTACAAACACACACATATGGCGACGTTTTGAAATCATCCTTGTTAAGGAGAAAAACTAAACAGTTTGTTGATAAACCACAAATTAAGCGATAACAATTACACTTCGAAAATCAAAGTTTCAAAATTTATTGGAATTAATAAGTAAATAAATTCTTAATAAACAAAAAGCAATGAAAAAACTTAGACAAATAGATAGCCATATGTGATTTTACTTATTACACTATATTTTGGTAGAATCTTGGCATGCCCAAGATTGGTAGTAACTTGGCTATCTTCATAGGATCACTGTCTTATCTTAACATATTAAAAAAAATCTTGGCTACCATTATAAGAAGAATATAGGCTTAACTTTGTATACCCAATATTAGGTAACTCTTGGTTCCTATGATGGGTTTTTATTGAACTTTTCTTGGCATGTTGTATATTGGGAAAAATTTTACCAACATTATGTAGTTATCCTGTCAAGATGTTCAATATTGAGGCAAGCTATTTTGATATTTGGATATACACTGAGATCATTGATGGTAACCGGTTCATGTCTTGACGGCGCGAAAACTACTGTTCAGTCAATAGCGACTTTTTCAACCTAGTGCTCTGCCAATTCTTGCAGTCGCATTTGTAACAGTATATTCTTAACACCGTATATTCTCGTAAAAGTCTGATGTTAAATTAATAAAACTATTGTTTTTTTAAGCCTTTGTCTGATATGACACCATTCTCCAACTAGATAACTTCAGACTCAATTTTAAATTCTTTGAATTTAACAGAGAGAATAATTAACTTTGGTTAGGTAGCTGATTTTTGGAATGTTTCTGATTGTGCATAACTGCAAACTTATATATTTTCTAATTATAATCAATGCTATATAAAACATAAATTATTTTGAATAAATATGCTTAGGTGTTTAAATTAATATCTACATATAGTTTAATGTCAAAGTTAAAAATACTTGAAAAGAACGTACATTTTTCTTAAAAATCTTAAATTATATTAAGAAAGTTGTACACAATGATAAGTCTTTTTCTGAAACCAAGAAAAAGACTTTAACTGAACACTTCTCATTTAGCTTGTTCATGAAAGAATTAATTATCTCTTTTATCATCTGCAATATTAAATGCACCTTATCAATCAAATTGCTGAAACCTATGGAGTTTGTAAGCTTTCATATTGAAAACTTGGTTGTTCATGTTTCAATAACACTAAAAACGATAAAATTACGATTAAATTATTATTCAAAAT
Source organism: Latrodectus geometricus (assembly GCA_026290005.1). Classification (NCBI taxonomy): domain Eukaryota; kingdom Metazoa; phylum Arthropoda; class Arachnida; order Araneae; family Theridiidae; genus Latrodectus; species Latrodectus geometricus. The sequence continues at coordinate 3,888 of JAPDSC010026644.1, forward strand.
TATTAATTTAGTTTTAATTCATTAAAATATTTAACACAACCCAAAATATATAACTTTTTAGACATTTATTTATTCAGTTTTTTTGGATTATTTTAGATGTTTTATTCATTTGTTAGTAAATTATGTCCACTTAAAATGTAAAAATTTACAACTTATAGTAAAACTAAAGATAATTAATGGGGAATTTATACATTAAATGAACATTTATAATATTTTACGAAACATTTTAAATAATAAAATCAGTGCAAAGAACGAAGATTTTTTTTCAATTTATTATGTCTTTTTTACATATGAAAAGTTTTCTCAGAATCAACGTTGCTGCGCAAAGTAGATTACGAATATGAGAAATGGATAGCTTAATTTGTGTATCTCACGTTTCTGTAATAAAAAAATACACTTAAAATTGTCATTATTTCCATTTTCACCTTGACAAGCTTTTGAATTTTTGCTATAAAAAGAACATTTAGGCTAATGAGCATTTTGAGTCTTATATCTACCTTTGATAAAATCATTTTTATAAAAGGAAATACAGAAATAATTTATTTTAAAGATTTTATAATTTATCAAGTGTCATATTAAAATATTTATTTTAATATGACACTTAATAAAATCTGAAAAAAAAAATCCGAAACCTATACTAAATACACGAAACAACTCCCGTAATTTCCGTACTCAACTGCTTTCGAACACTTATATTTCCCAACTAGTTAATAGTTTTAGTGGCTTGGAAAAATGGAACAACTTTGATATACGCCTTCCCCCCCAAAAAAAATTAAGCGTCAAATCTGGCACTCCCTACGGACTTTTTAGGATTGCTGTTTCTTATTTTGGTGTTGCCAATTTAGGATTTTTCAGCTTTTAGGTTTTTGCTGTTGTCAAATTTAGTATTTTCTTGTATTTTGTACCATTTTTTGAGTTTTTTTAAAAAAATTTTTTTGTTATTAATTAATTTGTATTTAGCGAGAATCCATCTTGGCGAGAAAAAGAGACACTAAAAACAGGTATTTTGCTTGGGAAGAAAAAAAAAGTCACCAAATTTCTTGTTTTGGGTGATATATCAAAGTAGTTCCCCAAAAATAATATATTTGCTACAATTAGTAATCTAATTTTAACAAATTTCATTTTTTCAGGCTGGCAACACAATAAATAGGATAGATTCCGCCATCAATAATGAGCAATGGCAATGAGTTAATTTTCGATTTCTCTTGTGAGATTAGGGATGGCTAAACCAGTTATTTTCTAATAACTAGTTATCATCGTTATGTTCCGTAAAGATAACATGTTTTAAAAACCGGTATAAAAAATAACAGTTTTTGTCACGTGATCAATATGAGAGCTCTTATTGGTTCACTGGCAACTGATAACAGTTTTTGCAGAATTCTGTTATGCAGTTAATCACATTACTCATTTAGGAGCCTTTTATTGGTTTTCTTGTAACTTATAACAGTATGACGTAGTTTCTGTTATTTGAAGGGTCACGTGTTTAGTTTTACCATATTTCATTGGTTCTCTGATACCGTTTAACAGCTCTGGAACGAGAAGTTATTCCAAGAAAACACATCTGTTTGGGTTTCTTAGAAATTCCGAACGGCTATTAGGGTAACAAAACTGGTTTTTGAGGAAATGCAGTTAAATGAGACTTTTGGTGAGCCATGATTATCTAAAATTGACACGAAGTAGTTTAGGCGGAAATTTTTTTCCACATTGATATTTTTTATTAAAAGAAATTATTCAAGAAATTATTTAATCTTACATTTAAAAAAATTATGACATTACGTTAACAATTTAAAGACTTTTCTTTATTTGACTAAACAGTTTATAATCTTGCAATACAGATTGTTAAGATTAGAAACTCGATTGCAGAATAAATAAATTTTGCCTATTACAGATATTATATTTTTTTAATTAACCTGTTATTTTAATAAAAATTGATAATATTAATTTTTTTATTTATTTTTATTGCAATTATTTAAATTATCATTTGAATTTATACTATGTTCCAATTTTTTTCAATAAAAATAAGTTGAGTCCAGATATGAGATAAATTATTTTATAATAATAATATATTATAAAACGACATATCTACGTGAACACGTGTTTTAAATATTTAAACGTTCGTTATTAAAAATTATAAATAACTCGATCGAACGTTATTAAAAATTTCCAATAATAAACATTAACTTTCAATGCTTACAAAAAGCTTACCTTTCTATCAAATTATAATATTTCACTATACATTCTTGATTTAATGCTCTTGTATAATCTAATTTCGTGTGAAATCTACTTTAAATATATTAATAAACAAAACTTTGCATCGTGAGGGAGTAAAAATATAAATGCTATATGAGAAGAATAAATTTTTTTTTAAATACTCGTTATGGAATAACATTTTCAAATAAAAATGTATATTTCCTATAAACAACATTTGCAGAAGAATGATGAAGATACTATTGCAATAAATAAGACATTAGCTGCTATGAATAGAATTACTGTCACATTATATTAGTTTATATATTTTAAAATTATTTTCCCACAAATATATTTTTTACCATAAGCAACAGATTTTATTATTATTTATCTCTATAGAGATTACTATTCTGGCGAATTTCTTGATTTACATTGTTTAGTATTTGTTATATAATTTTACATCAAATATCAATCCGTCTTCATAGAAGAATTCAAGATTAGGTAACTTTTGAAATTATAAATCTTTAAATAAGTTAAAAGAATAAACAAGTTTAACATCATTAATTTCTGCATATCAAGCATATGGTAACAGCAATCTTTTTATAATTTAATGATGAATATTTTCTATAGAATTGCATAACAATTGCTTACATGCTGTCTATCTTAAAAATATATTTTATAAAGAAACTAAATCAACGATAACTTCTTTTAAGTTCCAAAATAACGATAACAGCTTTAAAGTTTAGGATGTTCCAAAATAACGATAACTGCTCAAGAACGCGTTTTTCGTTAAACGGTTATCAAGCAATAACTGTTCCTAAATAACAGTTCCAACAAATAACGACCATCTCTACGTGAGATGTGTGTTTACTTTTTTTACTTCTAACCGTTAAATTCTGATTCGCTCGCTTTATAGTACTGTTATGTTTTTTTAGTTTTATTTGTAAATAATGGATTCCAGAAACGATTCTAGTGCAATCGAAAGTCAGATGACTTCTCAATTTTTAACGTAAGTTAACAATCTTATGTAAAATATTTAAGTGAAATACGTATATTTTCTCATTTATGCTCGTGATAAGTTATCATTCAATGTAAGAAATGTTTTTTATTGGTTAAAGTAGTAAAAATCAATTTCTATTCTAGTTTATGAACGGAAATTTCACTACATTATCAATTATTTTTACATAATTTCGTACATGTGCAACATGTTCAAATCTAATTGTATTAATTTTGATGTAATATTCATTTCGAATGTAAGGTATCGAAAACTGTTAGCAGTAGTCTTAATTATAGCTTGAAGAAATTTTTGGGTAAAACTATATTTTAGGGTGCCCTCTTGGCGAACATGGTGATTTTTGTTTGGCTATCGATTTTTGATTGGTGATTTTTGTTTGGCTATCGATTTTTGATTGGCGATTTTTGTAGGCACAGAACAATTAATTGCTCTGTTACAATCAGAATACGATTTGGTTTTGCCCAGATTGCCGTTCAATCACAATAACAACTTGGCAACAACCTAAGGGGCACCCTAAAGTATAGTCTTACTAATTTGGGTATTGAAAACGAAAACTGTTTATGAAATCTCATGAATATTATAATTAAAGGGTAGGATCCCCTTTAACTAGCCCGATTTGTTTACATTCTGCAATATCGCCAAATCTCGCTCTCCTTGGCAAACCCGAAGGGTTTGCCAAGGAGAGCGAGATTTGGTGAGGAGGTGTGTTCAATGACGTCAAACTGATCCTTCCTAAATAGGGAAGAACAGTTTGACGGGCAACGGTACGGGGATTCTACACAGCAAATTAATTAACTTAAATAAGCATAGTTTTAAAAAACATTAATTTAATAAATAACTTTTTATCTTTGTTATTGTCAATAATTTATTTTTATGTTATATATTATATATATATTAAATTTATATATATGCATAAAAAGAATAAAAAAAATTTATAAATACAAAAAGTGTTTTATTAATTAATACATTTTAATTACTAAAATAATTATTCAAAGAATTAAATAAAAAATGCTGAAACATATAAAAAAATAAATAATATTTAAAGTAATATTTAAAATTAATAAAATAATTGTTTAAATAATAAAGAAAGAAATTATATTATTTATTTTTTAATTCATATTATGTATTTAATATTGTAGAATATATTTTTGTATTTTTAATTTAATTATTATTTATTTCATTAAAATTTAAAATGCAAATATATTATATAATATTTTTATATATTATATGATTGAAAAAATTAATATTTTTTTATTAAAATAAACATTACAAAGACTCGAAATATAATAAAAACATTCAAACTCCTAAAATGATTATTAAAATATTTATTAGATTAATGTCTTGAATTTGAAAATAATTCCAAGTGATGGACTAAAGATTAACTGTGTAAAAATCATTTGTTGTTAAATTTTCAATATACTACTTTTTATTAAGTCATATTAGTATTCTATTATTATGAATCAATTTGGTGAAATAGAAAGCGAATATAAATTTAAATAAAACTTTTTAATAGATATGACAACCTTTTCTTTGAAATTTTTTAAGGCATTCTACAATTCATGAAATTGCCTTTCATCTGATTGCCAATATGAGATTATTGAAGATGTAACATTATTGAATGATGTTCTGCTATTTGTTACACAATTATTAGTTGAATTGCATTTTTCTACTCGAAACTGAACAACCTTAGATAAAATATCATTTGTCATGTATATATATATAAAACAACAAATTATAACTATATTTATGTGTACAAAGTAGCTTAAACTGTTACGTTCAATTTATTCTAATATAAATGGAAGATTTGTTTCCATAAGCAAATTCATTACTTGAGTTATTTTTTAAATATTATTATAGTGTAGACAAATTGAAATTTACATACAATTAAATATAAAACAAAATAATCTTTATTATTTAATTTGACAAAAGCGCTATATTTATATGAAGATTGTCATTGATAAAAATTATTCCAATAAACCATGTAAAATCTAATTTAAATTTATATAATAATTCCATTGTTAACTCGTACTATGTATTTATGGAAATTTATTTTTTTAGTTGATAATATAAATCCCTAATTCATTAGTTAATCTGTAAATCACAATTAGTAAAATATTTTTATTAGCGTTTGAGACATGCTAAAATATTAACTAAAATTATTTTAACATATTTTTGTTTTAATGAATTAATTCAAATTTTTCGATGTCTTAAGAACTATCAGAAAAGTCTACATATAATATTTAGCAAAATATTGAAGTATCTTTTTAAACTTTTTATCCAGATATAAAATAAATATTTTAAATAATTTGAATTATATTAATTCAGTTGAAATTATTAGTTGCAGAAAAAATATAATTTATAGGATTTTCGAGTCTTAAAATAGGTTCAAATCATAAGAAAAGGAAAATTCCTAATTAAAAATAATTTTTCCATGTGGTTGTGATAAAATTTCTAATTAAACAGTAGGGAAATTAGAAAATTAAAAAAATTACTAATGAAGTGAACATTACATGAAATTCTAGTTCTAAAGTATATTTTTAACAACATACACATATTTTAAATAACCTTCAGATACTTGTTTGTGATCTTTATATTTTTGTCCTTCACTAATGCTAAGTAACATTTTACTTGTATATGAAAAAGCAAAAAACTGGAAGACAAATATATTTGATACTTAAAAAGTTATAAAAATATAACTATGTTAATAATTAATTTTAAATTTATATAAGTAGTATATATCTAATTGTATCACTTAAAATTTGGAATTTTGAATTTTAAGACTTAAAATTTGGGAAGCTATAAATATTATACATCAAAGAGTTTTTATTGCTCACAAAAAGACATTAAATTCAAAAAGTGTCTTGAATTGGACCTCAATAGCAAGAAAAGGGTCCTCAGCTCGTAAACAAGATTATATCTCCTCTGTTGATGACTGCTTGAAGTTATGCAGTAAGGCAATTAAACACAGGAAGTCTGAGGGGAAAGGGCTATTGCAGGTGGGCAATAATTGTTTGAGAATTCCCCAAGTAAAATATTGGTGTGGAGTTTCTTGGACTTATCTTTGTAGGAGTGGGAATTGTGAGATGGACCACCCCAAAAAAACATCTGTTCAGTGTAGGAATGTTGTAAAGCAATTAAACACAGGAAGTCTGTCGTTTTCTCTAAAAGACTCGGCCACTACAAGTGGACACGTTTCTTTCACGTCACAAGTGGACACGTCATTCACGTTTTCTTTCTTTCTTTTTTTCTCTTTCTCTTTCTAATATTTAGAAAAACATCTTCACCCTATGACATTATGAAGGTAAACAGCTTCAATATCGTGTGATGTGTTTAATTTCATAAAAACATTAATTATCTACTTATATATTTTTTTAATAGAATCAGAAATATTTTCACTGAAGCAAACGATGGAAATTACGATATAGAAAAAAAGAATTTAAGAAATGTAAATGAATCTTTAGAATTAACTGATTCTGCTACAAAATCATATGTGGATAGAATTCATGAACATTTTAAACAAGACGTTATAAATTTATCAGATGCTTCTCTTATTCATTCACAAAATGATAACTATAATGCAAAACATAAAAGAATTTCAAATGTGTCAGATCCAAAAGATTTACATGATTCAGCTAATATGAGTTATGTGAATAAAATTGTACAAGAATTAGAACAAAAAAGTCTAATACATTCAGCTCAAGGTAGTTTTGATGCTAAAGATAAAATAATTGGCAATATGAAAGATCCTGTAAACGAAAAAAACGCTGTTAATAAACGCTACTTTGAAAACAATGCTTTAGTTTTAAATAAAAATGTATTTGATGCTAAAAGCAAAAGAATAATTAATATCCCAACTCCTACTGATAAATACGATGTGTGTAATAAATATTATGTAGACAGAAAAACACTCATTAATAATAAAAAGAATGATAATATATTAGTACGAGATAATGATATGTACCTTCTTTAATTAAAAATGGTATATATAAATTTGGAAATGTAAGACTTCGAATGTTGCAAATCCTGATAAATAAAGACGTCGCAACAAAAGAATATGTCGATTCTCAAAATTTTTATGCTACTATTTAAATTATCAATTGGTAGTGATGGACAATCAAATCAAATAAAATAAAACCTTTCTTACATATAGAAAAAATAGATTTTCTTTGAAATCAATTTATAAAATATTTAGATATCAAAATATGTCAATTGAAAAACTTATCTCCAGATGAATTAAAATTAGAAGTATTATCAGATGGTAATCAAAACAATTTAAAGCTCTATATATGTATAAAAAGAATTGACTTTTTAAATCTAAATAAATGGCGCAAATTGATTGGATAGAAGTAGCTAAAAACCCTCTTACTGAGGATTTAATTAGAAATTTTCAAGATACTGTAGATTGGAAATTAATTTCAAAGTATCAAAAATTATCTGAACCTTTTATAATGGAATTTAGAGACTAGGTTAATTGGGAATATATTAGTGCATATCAACCTCTTTCTGAAGCATTTTTAATACTAAACGAAGATTTGGTTTATTGGGATACAATTTCAAGATATCAAACATTAGAAAAATAGAAAAATTAGAAGATCAATAGAAAAATTAGAAGATCATGTAGATTGGAATAATATTTACACATACCAACAGAATTTATCTCCTGAATTTATAATAAGAAATTTACAAAAAGTTAATGATCGCTCTGTAATGATGAAAATACAACTTTCAGATGAAAATTTTAAAAAAATTTATAGACGAATGAAGCAATGGTATCTAGGTTAAAATTGTTTAAAAAAGTAATTTTTTATCTTTTTAAAAAAACACATACTTTGGCTTTTATCTTATCATTATTATTATTTTTTAGTGTTCATTTTTTCATTGGTAGGTCAAATTTTTTTGTTGAAATTTTAAAAGTGAAAAAAAGCTCTATTTTTCATCAAAAACAGCTTAAAAACACTAAAAATACTGAATATTTTAGTGAAAAAGACATCATTTTTGAATGAAAAACACACTTTTTTGTTTAAATTTTAAAAATGAAAAATGCTCCATTTTTACAGTTTTTTTTATTTTATCAAAAAACAGGTATAAAACTTGCAAAATAAGTCTTATTTTGCAAGAAATATAGCATTTTTAGAGTGTCCTCTAGCCCCCCCCCCCCCATATACTACTTATAATATTACAAATGCAAAACATTTGCATATTAAAAATTCGAATCTTAATTGAGAATTGTAAATTTTGCCTAGCGTATTTATTCTTTTTTTTTTTTTTTTTTTTTAATTGATTAGATTTATTTTACTGTCATTCATACAAAATATTCCAACTATATTTTTTATATTCCAACTATACTTAGATTTGGATGTATTATTTTCCATTTTGAAAATGTTTAACCTTTTCGTCCCTGCGGTGCAACTGTTGTACCGTAGATTTTTTCCCCCTTTCAAGCGCTCAACTTTCTCTCGCTCAAATTTCTCCTGGCAGTTGAGGGAGATTTAATTGCTGTTCTTTAGTGGCAGAAAGTCATAAAAACTAGGGACTAAAAAAGGAGAATTTTGGATGTAAAACAAATTTATTGGATCTCTTTTTAATCCTCATTTAAAAAATAATAGCCAACAGATTTGTTAATTCATCCTCATTATAGCGATTTTTTCCCTTATAACCAGTTGCTTTTTTTGTCAATTGAAAAAATATTTTGGATGGTTTCACGTCGTATGAGTTTGACTTTGATGATGAAATAAAAAAATGATTGAAAGAATAAGAAGAATATTTTGTGCACTTGGATTCTAATTGCTCTGATTGAACCTGAATTCAATTATAGTAGATTTCTTAATGACAATAATAATGCAGGTTTCTTTGCATCATTTGATTTTGATTGATATAATGCTAAAATAACATCATACATATTTTCATTATGAAAGGAATTCAACAATAGTCTGTTAATTGTGTCCTTGAATTAAGCAATTTCATATTTATAAGAATTTGAGATTCTCAGTGACGTACGAATTGAAACATCTTGCAATTTTTAACTATAAATAAATTGGTAGGCTGGTAACTGCGTTGGTAAACTATTTCCGAATTTCATAATATCTTGGAAAAAGAGCATGAGTCTTCATTTAAAAATTGTAATCCCTAACAACATGACTATCTGGTTCAATCATGATCAAAATTTATGGTTTTGAGATTGATATTTATTCAATTTAGGTATCCAACACTTAATAGTTCTTATAAAATTATTTACTTATGAAAAAATATGTTAGAAAAATACCAATTCTAAGGGTTCCGACATCCTTTTCTAATCCGACATTCTTTTTGTCTACATTTTTAATATTAGTTTAAAATATAAACACAATTTTATTTGTAAAAAAAAAGAAGTTTTTGTTTCCATTTGTTTTAACTTAAACATTCGTTATTCTAGTAAAAATATTGAATTTCTCGTTTAATTCTCATGAAGTAATTTATAATCATTTAAGTGTTTCTGCATTTTTGTTTCCCATTTCTGTAAATTTTTAAAGAGATGTTGGATTTCAAATAAATTATTTTATAAACTTTAGAATTAAATTGATTGGTTTTATCGAAAATATCTCTAAATGTAGTTGATTATACACATGTAATACTTAATAAATTAAAACAAATTTATCATATTTACAATAATCTAAAATTTATCAAAAAACAAGTTAATCGCTTTAATAATCAACTTAAAAATAATGATTTTGCTATTGATTTTATTTTAAAATGTGCAGGAAATAGGGAAACGCTTGTAAAATTGAAGTAATGCATAATTTTTATAACTACAGAAGGGCAACCAAAGGATTGAAGTTCTCATATGAATGCCGAAAACACCTTTCACTTTGATTATACTTTAATTTTTAATCTACATTAAAAAATTATAGTTATTAATGTTAGGAAGTTGGGGGAAACAAAATCAGAAGTGTTTTTAAGTATTTTTTAAAAAAAGATAGCCTAATATTTAAAATCACTCATTATAAATAGTAATAATATTTTCAACATTTAGTAATTTTAAAAATTAGGATAAAATATATTTTATGAATAAATTATTCAAATATTACATTTACAACACCTCTGTGTTGTGTAACAGAATGATAATAAAATTTAATTGCTTTGAACGGAATCAAAATAAATGCTTCGACTTTTAACATATTTCTTTTATAGCTCAGCAATATATTTCCTTTAAAATCATGTCAACAATTTGTCTCTTTAATTTATCAATTTCATTTGCCCTTTATTTCATATATATTTTCTACATTTCAATAATTCGTAAAATTTCAATTAATAAATTTTAAATTTAGGATTTAATTTTTAAGTTCTTAAAAAAGTGAAATTAACAATATAATACTTAAGACTGAAATAAATATTTTAAGATTTGTACTCACTCAAAGGATGCCAAATTCTTATATTATTCATTTATTTATTTTGATAATCGCTATTCTATTGATGAAAAATTGAAATTTTTTGATTACTCCATCCATTATAAAAATGATAGTAATATTATCAATAGTCATTCTTCTAAGAAATTATAATTTCATGTATTCTCGTTTTTACATTCATATTCTTGACATATACGTTTTGAAAGGATTAAGGCACACTTTGATGTCTAAATTTGATTTATTATTTAAAAATTCTTGCTGTCCTTAAATCTGAACAAAAACTTTCCACTGTAAGTGTTAAATTCACTAAATTTAGTCATCTATCATAGTTAATAAGTCTTGTTTATGGTATTTATAACTCTTTGGACAATATATAATAAGATTGTTTGTAAATATTTTTATACCTGAAAATTAAAATTTACTATTCAATAAATAATACTTTTGCCTTATTTTTAAATAATGATTATATTCTTAAAAGAAAAGATTTATTATTATGATATATATTCCGAATATACGTTATGAAATATATATCACAATTAATTACATGTCGGTTTATTTTAGAGAATATAAATAAACCGGGCGTACTTATTATTTTACATTGTAAAAAATTCCATATTAAAATTGTTTTTGAATGTTATAAATCTGTTCAAGGAGAAAGAAAATAATTCATTGCGTAAACCTTACTTAATAACCTTAAAAAGTTTTCTAGAAAGGTTCCTTAAAAGGTTTTCTAGATTTTAAATCAGAAAAATTGATTTTTGATTTCAAAATGAAATTTATGCATACAACATTACTTTTTTTATTTAAGTTTTATAATTTTTGAAAACTTTGTTATTGTGAGTTATAAGACATGCTCAACATTTAATAATCAACAGTTTGTTGAGTCTTACATAAGTAAAGTGTTAGCTATAGGAATGGGAATTGAAAATAGGGAAAACAATTATTTAATTTCTTCATTTGGTTAATAAACTAGATTTTGTATTATAGCAAATAACTATTATTTATTATTCTCATTGAAGTATGTAGTCAAAAGTATAATATTCAAAAGGTTTTCCTAAATGCAATTGTTTTGATGCAAAAAATTAATTTATTTAACTTAAAATAAAATTGATTAAAATTTAAAAATAAATTTTTGGATATTTATGTTGACGTAAAAAGATACAATATTATGATAAATAAATTAATTTAAAGTCCTCAGGATAAATATTTTTGAAATTTTATCAAATTTTTCTAAATAATAAAAATTATAAAATCATCAATATATCTAAAGGCACCTAAATAATATGATTTTTCATAATATTGTAATAATAGATTTGGAATATCAATTATTGGTTTCTTATTATTAATTACCGACGTATTATTTAATTTTATAATATTTTCTAAAATGATTAAATGAAAACAAATTTATCCAAATTAGTGTTACAGCCTCAGTTAACGTATTGGAGTTTTATTAGATTCTTATGAAATTTATGATTTAATGAAAATAATATTTTTAGTTTTAGATTGTGTTTTTAAGAAAAAACTAAAATTTTTTTGTAAATAGTTATTTTAGCAGAATTGTGTATTTTATGGGTTTTTGAATTTGATATTTCTTCATTTATAATTTAATTTTCTCTATATATTATAATATATAAAATATTATAGAATACTGTTATTTCGCTGTTCTATAATATATATTATATAATTATTATCTAATTGGGAAATGAAGAATCGAAATCGATTAATAATTCAGTTTTTTGTATTTACAAATGAATGATTCTAATGAAGAAATAAGTCAGGAAAACAGGAAATATCAGAATTACATGAAAAAAATGACGTAGAATATTATATCCAATCATATTTTCTCATTACATTATTAACACCGCCTAGATCTTAACGTCATACGCTATACATACACCCTTTCTAGATAAACCAGATTGTAATTGTAATCCCTTCACTTGGCAATCATTTGGCGAGAATAGAGCGGATATTGGCGATATTGCAGAATGTAAACAAATCGGGCTAGTTTAAGGGGATCTCCCCAATTAAAGAGTCAACATTTATATTTCCAGTACTTAATTTATTGAATTGAAGATCTATGATCAATAATTACTGAAAACTGATTTCCTAAAATGTCTTTCTTCAACTATTAGAAATTGTGGTTAATCTGCGCTTTAGGTCCCCTACTTCACCAACTCACAAATTTGAAGCGTTTTCTCGCGCATGCTCAATAATTATTCGTTTGTTTTAGCCTTTTCATTGGTCGCTAATTAAATTTCACTTTGAAACAGCGGTAGAATTTTTGCCATGGCATCGTTATTTTTGAAATCGCGCCAAGGAGGGGACCTAAAGCGCATTTTCACCGAAATTGTTACATCATAGTTTCTTTCTAAATAATTAAGCTAAATTTAATTAACTTTCGGTATAGAAATAGGTACCCCTTGGTTTGACGAAAATTGAGAATAAAACTGAATTTCTGGTAACTGTGGTGTTTTTTAATATTAGTTTAATTTTTGTGTAGCGGCTGCGACCAATTTGTCACACAGATCTTGGCATTGAAAAATCGCCACTAAAATTCATATAAGTTTTCTCTTTAAAAGATAAAAGTATTTCACAATTTTATTTGTATTATCTATTAATTAGGGTAAAAATTTACAAACATGTACAGTTTGACTTTTTGATTATTTTTTTTTAAAATCAAGATTTTTGATTTCTAAAATTCCTAATATTAAATTATTTTGCCAAACTAAGAGTTATTTGTCTCTACACCAAACCAGAATTAGTTTTACAAGAACTAATTCATGTAATTTTCTAATGAAAAATGATTAATTAAAACGGAGTGTTTTAAATTGTCCAGTAATTTTTTTATAAACTTTAGTTGCCCAAATAGAATGCTGTAGATTATCTTTAGTCATCCTTAGCTTTATCTTCAAATAAACAATTCAAAATCCATTAAAAATGGTAAAATCAGCTAAAAATTTGAAAAATGGGTTATATATTATCTTTGTGAATATTTATAGTAAATCAATTACATGAATGATTTAAAATCTATTTGGGTGATATGAGCTTTAGGCCCCCTCCTTGGCACGTTTTCAAAAATGGTGATGCCACGGGGAAAATTCTGCCACTATTTCAAAGTGAAAATTAGCAACCAATGCAAAGACTAAAACAAATGAGTAATTATTGAGCATGCGCGAGAAAACACTTCCAATTTGTGAGTTGGCAAAGTAGGGGACCTAAACCGCAAATTAACCTCTATTTGCATACGTAAATATGGAAAGTAAAAATTCATCCTGAAGGGATACAAGTTTGAGTATTCTTGTATGTATTCTATTAAAAATAAATATTATTAAAGTAAGTGTTATCAAAATATAGTGTAAATCCTATAGTAAAATTTTTTAATCTTTTCACATATCTTCAAAAAAAAAAAAAAGAAGAAACCAAACAATTCATCAAGTACAAAATGTTACAGGGTTAAAAAAAACTAGGTAACTGTGTACGTGTTTAGTGCGATTTTAAATTTTTGCGCCAAGTCTGCACAGTTATCTTGCCAACCTAAATTACATCACTATGTGCAATATCTGATTACCAAATATCAATAGTGCTCGAAATTCATCTTTGGAATTGTTTGCTGCAGTAAATTTCAATTATTTCATAATTACTTACTACAGTAAAATTAAAATGCTAATAACTAGAAACTAATTTTTCAAAGATTGCAATATAAACAAAGTATTCAGCTATCAATAGTGGATTACGACCGGTCAATAAAGCTAAATATATAACATAAATAAAATATATTTTTATGAAAACTCAAATTTTAATCAACAGGGCATTAGCAGTGGCACTCACCTTATAAAGATTCCATGTAGTGTAATATTACCACAATTTAAGCTGAGCAATAAAAATAAATCTATAAAATAAACATACATTCTTACCAGGGTTTCTAATTAGAATTGTTATTCAGAATAGTAATGTTTGATTAAAAATATTATTCAAATCCTTGGTTCAGATTTACTGTACGGTCGCTCTTAGTAAATTTTTACCAATTCTTTTCTTATAGTTTTAACTCATTACAGATGGTTAGTAATATCAAATGAAAATGGTTAAGGGTTTAGTAATCTGGTGAATCATTATTCTTATGGCTAAAAGTTTGACCCTAACAATCTTTTGCTTATTCAAAACTTGGATAAGAGAAAGGTTGCTGTATTCCTTAATTATAGCTGGGCACTTAAAATAAACTGTTTTGTTAATGTTCTCTAGGTGAAATTATATCCCTAGGGAACCTTTTTTTGCTTAGTCAGTTCTAAATTATGAGGGCTTGTATTCCATAGCAAAGTCAATATACTATTTTAGTATGCTTCTAGTTTTCTGTTTTAGTAAAGTCCTAATTCTTCAAAGAGATTAAATTTATCAGCTTTTGACTTGAATGTTTTGTTGTATAACATAAGATTTGTTTGTTGGGGATAGGTGTATAATAAATTA